>LPNX010508022.1:285486-296495 GCA_001517045.1 Pseudotsuga menziesii
TCACGCAGAGGAGGTTTGTCGGAGGTCACGTAGAGGAGGTCGTTGGAGGTGCTGCTGGAGGTCAAGTGTGTTTACGCAGAGGAGGTTTTGCAATGGTCAGGGTTTGCAGAGGTAGAGGATTGTTTGGTTTGAAAAAATCATTCAGGTCCCTCTACAATGAACTTCCTCATCTAAACTGGTTTGAAACAATCATTCGGGTCCCTCTACAATCAACCATTTTAGTAGTGCATGTCATCTACACTGACTTTCAGCCAGATCCGCTTCAGCATTATGTTTTTTTAGTTGGGGGTTTTGAGATGTATTTCATAACACTAGCACTACATATAACAATACTATTGTGTTGTCGAATTCATAGCATTATAGTTAACAATATTTCATGGGTAATTTGCAGCCTAAGATTCTACATCATTTGAGTGCACAAATTGCCATATTCGTAGTGATGACGTTGGTCTCATAGTGGATGGAGATCTTTTTGCTTCTTGCAGCGAATGTGCATTTCCAATCTGCATGACATCCTATGAGTACAAGTGGAGTGAAGGTAACCAGGTTTTCCCTCAATGCAAAATGAGATTCAAACTCCATAAAGATAAGTGCTCTGGCTTATTTTGGGCAATGTTAGTTTACATAGCTTAGATCTGCTTAAATTTCTGAATAGTAGTATTTTTCTTGAGACCCTACAAACTGCTTCCCTATTTTTTTTTAGTACATTTGTCTGCAAGATATTTTAGTGGGTTTTTACTTATCAGGGTAGTCCTTTCAGACCTGTTATGGATGGATTTCAAGTGGGATTCTCTCAAAATGGCGGACATGGGACCTACTCTACAAAAACTGACAGTTTGATGGATTTAAGAGACACACTCAAGAATCTCATTGAATCGCTAATCTCCAAGAACCTATGCCAATAACAATTTCAATATTGAATCATTAATGAAAGGATCTCTTTACATTCAAACACTTATTGTTTTCAACTTTGTCTCTTTTGAATCCTTATGATAAATATAAATCTTTTGTAATCAATGGGGTTAGTTTTTGGCTTTTTCTCAAAAAATTCTAATTCTGATTAGCTGGGAATGGGTTTCTTAAGGATATCTTTTTATTTTGATGGGAAAAATTGTAATTTCATTTCTTGCAAAAAAAAATACATATATCAGATACCCCTAGCATTCAAAATGTAACCTTTCTTAGGTTCTGTGAAGGGGCACTAAGATGCGATCTTTTAAAAATGTAGTTTAACTCAGGTCTTCATTTTCATGACCATAGTTTCTAAAAGATATATTTTAAGGCAGAGTGTTTATTTTTCTTATAATTTGAAAGCATTTAAAAAATATTCATGTTTCTGATTTTGTGTTTTTTAGTCGCATCTTGTTGTTTGAGATTTTTTATTTGGTTTTTACTTATCCTTACATGTAATTACTTAATACTAGTTCAATTATGTGGTTATTTTTTGACCTAAAGTTTGAACAGTGCATATTTTAAACATAAATTGTTCCCATTTCTAGCATGTCAGATAACTATTTTTCCAAATGCTTATTGCAGAGATTGGATGCTAAGTACGAATTGGATCCTTAAGCAAATAGTTTGTTACATGATATTGTGCGTAAGGAGATTGAAGAGAAAACAACCAAGGGCTCTTCTAGTTGCACAAATGCTCTACTGTGGCTGATAAGGTGAAATATGCTTTCAAAGCACATATTCATTTCCTCTTTTTGTATTGTAAGCAACATGCAACAAATATGCCGAATTTATCTTCGTAAGCTTCATGCTTGTTCTTTATTTGTTGTCTAACATGAATTTAGCATGCCAACTCTTGCAATGAAATATAACCTAATTTTACCATTGGACAAGCTTTCTCGAGAATTTTTAAAATTTTGATCTATCAGAAATATGTTTCTTTGCATGAGCCTGTTAATATATTCAGCTGGATTGCATTGTCATTTCACCTGGACTTGATAAATCCCCTGTACGATTCAGCTTTATAATGGTATGCATGATTAGAACAGAGTTGGAACTTGTGAGGACTTGGAAACTGTAATTGGCACAAGGTCAGATACCTAGGATGTTTGCAAAGAACACATGACAAATGAAAGCATGATTATGTGGTAGTTTAATTCATTGGATTTCAGTTATAGTTGGCCAAGGCCAACCCATATTTTTAACAAAATGTGCTACTTAAAACATGTAAACACAAAGTTCACCGTTCAGGTTTTGAAATTGCAGTATATGATTTGAGTTGTCTGCTTTGAATGAGGCCAACCTTTAAGTTTTTGGAAGTTAAAAACTTAAATACCCTTTCGAACAAGACCCTTGCAAGCCAGAAACCTTTTGCTTAGAGTTCATGTTTGAGGGGTTTCTATTATGCCAAAATCACCTAGGACTTTCATTTGATCCTTTTCCTTCCTAGGACAGACCACCACAGCTCAAGTAACTACGGGATATCACAAGATAACACAACAACATGTTACCCATGGGATTAAGCTGAGGTGGTTCTTTAAGGGTTGTCGATAACAGGCTATTGAGGGGATTATCAGCTCTTTTGTCAACATCTTGTTATATTCCTTGTTTGCATCTTGTTATGATTTTTCAATGTTTTCTTCATTTGCCAATATGTAGCTTGAAATTCCATGCCACCATAGGTTAAACAACAGTTGTTGTTGTCAATGCTGATTGCTACACATTCAATGTTTGATGTTGTCAGAACTTGATCCTATGATCTGAAGGAAACTTGGATGTAGCTGGAACAACTATCTAAAAAAGAGTGAAACTTAAGAAATTTGGATTGGCAACTCCCTGAAGTATTTATTTTGCAAAAGGTACTACAAAAGGTTCTGTCTGTCACTCTATTCGGCATTTGGAAACCATGTAGATATGCAAATTTTCATTTTTCTACTTTACCACTACAATGGGTGACACCCATTTGCTTTTGTCTACTTGAATAATAACTTATGTAACTTGTAGATTCTCTAATTCTTATTTTGCTTCCTTCTTTTTCTTGGGGTTCATTTGAACAACCTTTTCCAAATTGATTTAACATATGGTTGTAGCTGAATTTTTAAGAACGTGAAAAATTCATGGTAGCTAAAGGGGGACTTGTCTGCAAAATTCTTTGAATAGCAAGTGTGCTCAATTTTTCTTGGTCCAGACTCCAGACTCCATCCCCTCCATCTCCTAGTTTCATATTTTTGTGAGTGTTGTTGTGTAGTCTCATTAGAAGTCTCAATCTTTTGTTTGTTCTTTTGTAAATCTTTCTTGCATGAGCTCAACATTTGGTTTGTGTCGGTGACTTGGTCCCTTGCTGTAGTAGTGTTGAATATGCCAACAGTATGCTTCCCTCCCATCATCCTAGCATCATTGACTCCCAACACAAGGCCATTTGGCCATCATTTGGATGCTTTGGCCACCTATAGGACAGTCTTGATATTTACTGTCATAACACTCTTCTTGCAGCCCTATCATTTTTGCAACCTACCATTTATTCCTCCCAAAACCACCCTAACTTATCCTCTGATATTTCCCTCTACAACCATCCCATTTTCCCCTTAGAAAATCACCAACAGAATCACTAAGGACTGTCATAAGAACATCTTAACTGACAGAAAATTAAATTGCTTGGCAGTCCACTTAGCTTCACAAATTTCCATTTGGAGTTATTGATTATCATTTGCATCTTTATTTCGAATTTCACTCTAGAATTGGCAACCTAGGAACAAAACTTGGGACTATCTATTCAAAAGCAACCTTCAGCCATACTCAGAATTAACTTCACAGTGGCATACAATTAAGACCAAAACTTGGTTTGATTTCAAAGAATACACCTTGGTGATTTTACACTCCTTCTCTTACCACTTGTCTTTGATTTGAAACATTTGATTGAGAAATGATATGTTACATTTTGGTTGACTGAAAATACTTATGATTTTGACAGTAGCATGATAACATTCACAACCTTGGAAATTACACAAAGAAGATTTAGATTTCCCTTTAAAAATTTGGTTAGATACACTTGTTTGGGTTGTTGATATCATTGGTTGACTGAAATTTCAATTTGGATCTGTCATCATATATTTTAATTAGGTTGGAAGTAACACACCTGCTCCATCATTTGTTGGCCATTGGCATTTACATTTCAAACTTTCTTATCATTTGGTGAGGCAGGAAATTTGTGTTTCAAGATTGAAAATTGTAACTTGTACTTGACTTTGCAAGAGCGAAATATGATTTCCAGCTTCACAAGTACACAGTAAGAATATGAAGTTTCCAGTCAACTTAATGGCCTATATGGCTGTCCCAAAACAAATTTCAGCTTGCAAAAGGACAAGACACTTTAGTATTTATGGACAAGTATCAACCAATTGCTTTGAAGCTCAATATTATCACAACAAATGGACTGTCAAAGTCAAGGTATGTTCTAGCAAATGTAAAATCTCTATGATTGTCCATGCAATTTCCAGCCAAATAGAAAATGTCACTCAATCATGCCCAAAATGTAGATTCCATCTCTTGAACCAGAGGGTTTTTATGTTATTAGATAAAAAGTTTAACATGTATCACATGCGCTTGTGAAGACATAATGAGTAGAATCACAGTAGTGGTTTCCAGCTAGATAAAAAGCCTTTCAAGTTGTTGGTGACACTGAAGTTTTTCCTTGTCTGTAATGACTGCATCATTCCTAATTCCATATCTAGTAAATTGCTTGAGAACTACCTGCTGTTGTTTGGTGACTTGCTTTCATAGCTTGGTGGCTTGTTTCGGCAGTTAAAGAAACCTCTAAGCCTAGAGCTTCATTATGGGCCCTATTTGAATTAGAGATGAGTTAGAGCTGAGTTGGAGTCCGAGTCCGAGTTTTAAAACATTTAAAACAACCAGCTATGACTGGAAAACACCCAAACTGGTCTGAATTGGTTGGTTCTGATAGCTTCGAATATAAATATGACTCTTAGCTTGGAATATTTTTTTCACTTCACCATTCTCTATATCTAAATTAAATTTAGTTATAACTGTTCCATATTTCCTTTTGAGTTACCACTCCTTTTGTTTATAAGCTTGCCTTTTGCAACCTTCACCTATGCTATATCCTTGTTTTTCCCAATTTACTGGGTGACTGTACAAACAATAATGTAAGTAGTAAAGAGAGAAGTAACTACAAAATTAAGGTTTATAGAACTCAAATTGACAGTGAGGCAATGGAATTTTAATAAAGTTAGTAATGAAAAGTAATTTGGGGAGTTACCAGCCTGTATACTAGTATACAGGGGATACATCATGAGTATAGAGGTATATACTGGTACATAGACATGAGTATATACCATATACTGGTATTATTTCTCATGGTATTTCTTCTCCATTCATGCTCTAAGAACTGGGGATACATCATACACTATTGAACCCCAATAATAGAGGCATCTCTATGTAGGTCAGAAATATGGAAAACATTGAGGGAAGATTGATTCCAAGGCAAAGGTAAGCTTCCTTTTTTCCCTTTCTCTATAGAGAACACGGAGCTAATCCATTGAGACTCTTGAATATGGTGAATCTACTAAGCCATAGAAAAGGATTCTCCCATGCTCCAAGTATGGGGAATATATCATGCATTCTTGACCCCTGGTAATAGAGGCTTCTTTATGTAGGGTAGAGAAATATTAAAAACCATTGATGGTATTGATTCCGAGGTGGAGATAAGCTTCCTTTTTTTTGGCATCTTTGTGTAGGGCAGATAAATATAAAAAAACTATTGTTGGGATTGATTCCAAGGCGGGGATAAGCTTCCTTGTTGTTCCTTACTGTTGAAGAGAAAAAACAGAGCTAATCTATTAAGACTTGATTATGGTGAAGTACTAAGCCATATAAAATAATGTAAAATGAGTGACTTTTTCCTTCTTAAGTATGGTGGGTCGCCCTGCTGTATTTGCATCATTTGTCAACCAGCCTGTGGAGGATAAATTGACACAGGTTTTCACATTGCAAATTAACATTCATCTGTCATGAAATCTGCACCAGGTTTTCCACATTGCCCTTATTGCAACTATTGTTTTTGGTGCACTTGAGTCTGCTGCCTCAATCGATGATTTAGGCATTACATCTTGTCCTTTTGTCTTTGTCTTGGATTTTTAAGTCTTGATGCCTATCTCATAATTTTATAGAAAACTTTTGTTATCCATATTTGTAGTCATGGAACCAAATCCAGAACCTGATGATGGACTGAGCTACTGAGCCTAAAACGCTGAGAAATTAAAACCTTACACTGTGTTTCCAAAATTCTAAAGCAGATTTGTAGCTATGGAATCAGATTGTATTTGGTTGTCCTATTTTTATTCTTTCTTGGCTTGTATAATTATGCAAGGGAAAAAACACTATTAGATGCTTCTTAATAGAGTACTATTAGATGCTTCTAAATTAGCAACATTAGATTTGGAACCATAGGAGTGGCCAAGGATTGTGGTCTATCATGTGAATTCTCTTTAGAATCTCCACTTTGTACCAAATCTATAGATGAAAAACCTATAGACCTAGAAATCTACTGCACAAGGTCAATGCCTTTCATGTCATATCCACTTGCCAACTTCTTCTTACATCATGCAATGCGCTTATCATAGCTACCTATAAGTATCAAATTATTTACATATAGCTACCTAGATTCCATCTATGTTGAATCCTCTTTCAAATGAAGAGACCTACATATCTTTGGTCCTGATGATGTATTAAAAATTGAACACATCCACCAATATATATCAAAAGACAATGATATCTATAGCATATCTCAAAGTAAACTTGCCACTAAATACAATTTTTTTTATTAATATACAGTATCACATCGATTATCCGACGTTCAATTTCATCCAATCCAATGAAATTGTTGTGGCTCCGACGGTAGTTTGTCGTAGGAAATCCGACGGTCGTGCCATAGGAAATCTGACGGCCTTGCCGTAGGAAATCTGACAATCGTGTCATAGGAAATCCAACGGTCGTGTCATAGGAAATCTGACGGCCTTGTCTTGGCTATTGACTATTCGACGTTACGCCACCAACGACAAAAAAAATTTAGGTTTTCGAATACCCGACAGGTTAGTGTCAAATTTCAGACATGGTAGCCGTCGGATTTTGGCCTCAAATTCTGTAGTGTGAGGAGGTTCCAGTTCTAGAGGGAGATGAGGCTAAGGCCTTACACAAGAATAAATTGGTCATGGCTAAGAGGATTATTGCTGATTCAATCAAGGATCACCTCATACCACAGGTGTCCTCCCTAAAGACACCTAAAGCTATATTTGATGCCCTGACCAAACTGTTTGAAGGGAAGAACATAAACCAGAAGATGACTCTGAGAAACCAACTGAAGAATGTAAAGATCCAAAATGCAAAGACCATCCAGTCTTACTTTACAAGGGTCTCTCAGATCAAGAAACAGTTGGAAGCAGTAGATGAAGAAGTGGAGAATGTAGAGAATTTGATGACCACCTTGAATGGTCTTCCTAGGGCATGGGACTCTTTCATTCAAGGGATCTGTGCTAGGAAGAAGCTAGTCAAGTTCAACATTCTATGGGAAGAATTCTCTCAAGAAGAAGCTCGGATAGCAGCTTGAGAAGAAAATATGGTAAGTGAAGTTCAATCTCTCACAGACCACATCAAGAAAACTAGAAGGGACCATCATCACTCCAAAGGTAAGAATTCACACTCTAGAAGAGATCTGTCTACTATTATATGTTACACATGTAATGAGAAAGGACACATATCCAAACACTTCCCTAACAAAGGGAAATCTCATAAGAAAAAGGGAAACAAGAGAAGACATCATGCTCATGCTACAGAGGATGATGAACCTTCCACAAATTCAATCAAACAAGAAAGTGATGACTCTTCAAGTGATGAAGAATATGTGTTGATCTCCACTCTCACGGGAACTATCTCACATGGAAGAAATGATTGGCTTATAGACAGTGGTGCTTCCAAACATATGACGGGATTCAAAGAATCATTTGTGAAACTATATGAACATAAGTCACCTCACACAGTAAAACTTGGGGATGACTACCAGTATCCAATAAAAGGCAGTGGTGAATCCTCCTATAAGCTAGACTCTGGAAAGTCTATGAAGATGAAAAATGTATTGTTTGTACCAGGACTAAAGAAGAACCTCCTCTCCATATCTGCATTGGATGCAAAAGGGATGAGGGTTTCTTTTGTAGATGTCTAAGTTCTTATGTGGCCAAAGGGAAAGACTTTTGATGATGCAATAGTGATTGGGTAACAAAGGAGGTCTATAAAAATTGAAGGGCCAACAAGAACAAGATTTCGTTCACGACTCAGTAGAACCAGATGAACTTTGGCATATAAGGCATGCACATGTGCATTACAGGGCACTACCACTTCCAAGAAAAGCTATTGAAGGTCTTCCAGAAATGTGGACAAAACATGATGGTGTCTGCAAAGGATTTGCAAAAGGAAATAACACAAAGAAGACATTTCCAAGTAGCGAGATGTCAAAACCCCAAAATTTCAAAAAAATTTAAACTTTTAAAAATAACATAAATATATGTTAATACGTTCGTTAATTACTGATTAGTTAATGCTATTAAATTTGTAACTGTATGATCTTTACTTAGTTTTGAATCCTAGATGAGTTTCTCTTCAGTTTTCTGAATGTTTTCTGTTTGCAACAGTAAAGGGATATGCTACGTTAAACTGGGCTTACTTAGCTGCAAAGCTAACGCACACAGTTTTCCTTTCTCTTACAGATCTACAGGTAAAGTTTGGGATTGCTGCTAACAAATCATTTTAAAGTAATAGAATCATATGCTGTTACCAAGTTCATTCAGTAACGAACTATATAAATATATCGCATGTTAGCCAGACTATTCAGCTTCTTACAGGTATATATTTCCTTATTTAACTTTTTATAAGAAGAAAAATTCGATGAGATATGGTTTAGAGACACTAGAGAAAAATAGATCACTATTGCCAGTTACATCTATGAATTTTCCAGTTGAATAAACATTCAGAAAGAAAGGTGGCAGTTTTACATAAATTTCTTTTCCAACCAATGCCTATAATTTCTTGAATTACTAGCACTAGGTAAAAACTACAAAAGTATTGTTCATTAGAGAATTTAATGGCTAAAAAGAGACTCCTATAAGTTTTTAATGTCGCCTTTTAGAAAGGATAATGTCACCAGCTCTATTTACGTAAGTATAAAGAGTTCCTTGTATTATTTAAGGACATAGACATTATAATAACATAGATCATGATAATTGAACTACTTCCCCTGTTGTTCATGGTCACTCTTTGAGAAAATAACTCATATTAACACTACTTTGACATGTAAAAGTAATGGTTAGACTCTTTGTTATCATTATTATATTAAGGTATTTAGTCACAAGGCATATATTTCATAACTCATGTGACAATAACACTACACTCAAATTTTATAAGTCTTGTAATATAAGATCATTGATTATACTATAAATCAAATGGACTAACCTCAAGTGAGGTATCAAAGTATAACTTTTACATTCTAAACATCAAACTAGGTTTAACAATACCTAGTAAATTTATAGTTCATTGTCTTAATACAAGGATCAAATGTTAAGGGCTTTAACATTATAATGCAACATTTCAATGTTTAAATATTATCGTTGAATGTTAACACATCGAACTAGATTAACATAGATAGGATATAGTTTAATGTATTGAAATGTAATATTGTTTCTATAATTGAAAACTAACATTATAATGTTTGATATAACGCAGGTGATGGTCGATATGGTGATCATATGGAATCTTCACATCGTAATTTTGTTGGCTATTGCAATGATATGAAACATTATCAATCCAACCCACTTATTGGCAATAATTTATGTGCTGTCATGGCTGCCTCCTCGCCATGCATTGGGCGATTATAAGTTGACTTGCCCCCATTTTCATTTCAGTCCTCCTCTCGCCTGCGGGCTTTGAGCTCTGCCGAACCCTAGTGGTTCATCCTGGTTGATCCATGTCCTGAGACTGTCTGGTTTTTAGCTCTCCTTTGCGGTGCTCCCTCGTGTTGCTTCTTCGTGGTGTTCTTTCGTGGTACTCCATTGTGTTGCTCCTTCGTGGTGCTATTTCGTGTGCTCCTCCGTGGTGTTGTATAGAAGTTCTCGGCTTGAAACTTCACAGCCTTGTGGTCGCTGGTAGTTTATCAGTTGTATCTCCATTCGGAAAGGAATTTGGTTTCCAGTCAGCCCACTTTTGCAGGTGAAGACAGGGTTTGATTACCCTGGTTCCTGGCCGTTTGTTTGCTCGATCTCCGCAGGTAAGAGTTTGTAAGATACAATTCCTTAAATGCAAGAATTAGTTTTGATTATAAAAAATTGTTAGGGTTTGTCTAATGAAAGGCTGCCCTTCGTTGGCAGGTTTTGGCAGGTTTTCCCTTCAAAAGATTGACTGTCGTTCGATGGCAGGCTTGCCCTTCTCACCGCAGATGAGATCATTAAGGGATACGGCTCCACGCTTCACGGGTAAGCCTTGTTATCACAACACATCTCTTTGCTGGTTGTATTGACAGCGTGCACTTCTGTGATTCCATGGGTTCTCTGCTATCGCACTAGCTGTAGATTACTCCATCGTTTTACTAGGGTATATCCCTGCGATAAAAAGTTATACATCTCTTGGGCCGAGGCTGTATTTATATACATTGTCTGTAAATAAGAAAGGCGATGGCTGTAGGGTTTAAAGTTTTGTATCGGGTTAAACCCTAACTCTTTAAGAGTTTTTCCGGCTACGGCCGTGGATGTAAAACTATTTACTGTAGGTTTTGTTTTTGTAACAGAGTTTACAGGCTTTAAGCCTTTACGTTATTATTATTATGTGAATAACGTTCTACAGGCCGCGAGCCTTGCTTTTACAGTATTTTGTTTTTGTCTTTATAGGCCATGGGCCTTGCATTTGCAGTTATGGGTTATTAAAATGATTCAAGTAATTATTTCTCATGTATTTACTCGGGCTGAGTAATGTTTTACTCTCAGTGCTAATCAGAATGTGAG
>LPNX010508022.1:296695-350536 GCA_001517045.1 Pseudotsuga menziesii
ATTAGTCGGAGGGTTTAAATATTTAAGTTTTTAAAACCTAAATTTACAGTTATGAATTATTGATGTGTTTTATAATATTTATTATTATAATAACATTCTGTTATGGTATTTTTTTATTTATTCTAGGTCCTTTAGTAACATTATTTATCTATAACCTATTCTAAAACTAGAACATAAATAATATATTATTTCTATTTTGTATGTTAATATTACTAAATATCTCTCTGTATGTAATTATCTATATAATTATTACTTATATAACATCTTGTTATATTGTAATTTCTAGAAACACGGTTACTTAGAAAACAATTCTATTTCATGATGTAAATAGGAGTATTGTTTAATGCGATATATTATTACTGATTTTTGAATTTTAAAGTCTCTTTTAGTACTTATATAATATTTAAGTAAACTTTTTATAATATCAATATAAACATGTAAACATAAAATAATATCTATTTTTAAAGATAACAGCTTGTGAAGTATGTTTTTATTTGAACTGATAACATTACTGGTGTACAGAATTCTGATACTTTTTACTACAATGCAGATTACTACACCATACTGTAATTTTATTAGTTTAACTGATAATACCTAAATCCTTAATCTGTAATGTATTTACTTTAAATAGAAGAGAATGAGTATAACTCATACTACAAGCATGCTTAATCTATCTTTTTCATGTACAGTTAAAAATTTCTAGAGAACAGAGTTACAGTTTTAGATTTAATTAAAAGCTGTAGAAGGATAACTACATAAAAACAGTAAAGCAAATGTAATGACTGTAAATAAATTAGGGAACTCGGTTTAGAAGAATACTTCTTCTAAGCTTTGAGATATTGTGCTAGAGTACTATCTGATGATATCAGATGTGGAAAAACACAGTAATACTAACAAGTTTTTCTACTAACATTTCAAAGTACTAAACAATTTTTTAGACATAGAAATAATCATAACATTTATCTATTTATACACAGAAAGACATAAAGATATGAATGAAAAAAATGTTATATGTTGTGGACAACAACAGCAATGGGAGGCCGTTCCTCCCTACCAAACTCCTGGAGAGCGCTCAAACAACGACTTCTCAGGACCCCCAAGCTTGCTCTGGTCTCCCTGGATTGGAACTAGGTGCAGCAAAACAGATACAGTCTTCAACTCAGTATCAACTCAGAACTATTAGTCAGTTCCCTCAGCTCAAATAGCTGTAATCAGCATCAAGTTACTGCAAACAATCACTCAAACACTTCCTGAATATCTTTCCCTCTTTCCTCAAATGAAATTCCTGAATACATTCAGCTGAATGAATTCTTTCTGGAATAATAACTGAGCAGCCTAAGCTCTCTTCATTGAGTACTTTTAAAGATTGCCTAGGTCTTAATTGGGTTAACTGTCATTTAATGAGCCACCTGCTCACATTCCACTTTCTTGGGGAATCATGACCCCAAATATAGGGAAGTTGCCACCTGCAACTCAGGAAGTGTTTGAGGATGCTGCCACTTGTCCTTTGCCTCTCCACCTAGTTCCAACAACCAGTTTGACCAGTAACCTCTTCGAACAGCTCTCCCATGCTGTTGTCTCCATAATTTATTTATTATTAATAAAATATTCTCAATTACACTCCATAACTGTTGACTCTGCTGAGTCATCAATCCATACTTAGGATTAAGTTTAACATAATGTCTCAGAAATAAATAAAACAAATTACATAATTTTACAAAATTGGGGTATGTGACACGAGAGCAAGTCAAAAGGAATCTTGGAAATCATCCACCCAAGAATAAGACACCTGAAGAAGTCTTTTCCAGAAAGAAACCAGAAGTTAGTCATCTCAGTGTACATACACATTCTGAAAGAAAAGAGGACAAAGTTAGATCCTTTAGGAAGGAAGGGTATATTTGTGGAATACTCTGAAAGCTTGAAGGATTACAAAATATACTACCTAGGATTCAAGAATATTGACATCAACAGGGATGTAACATTTGACAAAGACTTGGCTTACAACAAATCCAGAAAGAGACCTGTTGAAGAACCTGAAGAAACAGAAGCACCCATAATTCATGACACAACCATGAACGAAGAATATCAAGAAGAAGATCGAGAAATAGAAGAACCTCAAGAACCTATAGATCCACCTCAGGAGAAGAATCCTCACAAGAGGAAACCTTCTTGGGTATGAGAAGCTATGCAAGGTGCAGAAAGATATGGGGCTCCAGAAGAATCACACATAGAAAGGAAAAGAACTAGGTCATGTTCTAGTTATGCAGCCTTATTATGTGATTTAATTGATAAAGAACCTTCCAACTATGAAGAATCGACAAAAAAGAAAGAATGGAAGGATGCTATGATCGAAGAGTACCAATTGATCATGAAGAATGATGTTTGGCTGTCCCAAGACCTGAGGGGAAGTCTGTGGTGACTTCCAAATGGACATACAAGATCAAGCATGCTGCAGATGGCAGCATAGAAAAATATAAAGCAAGATTCATGGCTCATGGATTCTCCCATAAAGAAGGAATAGATTATGAAGAAACTTTTGCACCTGTAGCCAGATACACTTCCATGAGATCAGTACTTGATCTGGCTACAGTGATGAAATGGAGGATACACCAAATGGATGTCAAGACTGCTTTCTTGAATGGTGTAGTGTAAGAGGAAGTGCATGTGGAGCATCCACTCGGTTTTGAGACACATGAAAACGAGACTCAAGTGTGTAAATTGAAGAAATCCATGTACGGTTTGAAATAGGCACCCAAGACGTGGTATGGCAGAATTGATGGCTTTCTATCCAGTTTGGGATTTACCAAAAGTAAAGAAGATTCCAACCTCTACTACAAGGTCGAATAAGGCAATCCAGTGATACTCCTACTATATGTAGATGATATGTTTGTAACAGGTATGGATGGATTGATTACTGATACGAAGAGAAAGCTTGCTGCTGAGTTTGAAATGAAGGAATTGGGTATGATGCACTACTTTGTAGGCATGGAGGTGTGGCAGAATGTGGATGGAATCTTCCTTGGACAAGGAAAGTATGCAGTAGAGATCCTGAAGAGATTTGGGATGATGGACTGCAAGGCCATAACCACACCTATGGCATCAAACCTAAAGCTATTGAGTGATGCTTCATCTGAGTCAGTTGATACCATGATGTATTGTCATATGATTGGGTCCTTGATGTACTTGATGAATACGAGACTAGATATTTCCTTTGTTGTGAACACCTTGAGCCAGTTCCTGACAGATTTGAGAAATGTTCACTTGATTGTTGCAAAGCATATTATGAGGTACCTAAAGGGTACAGTTGATTATGGGATCAAGTATAAGGCTGATCAGAAGATTAACCTGGAGGCTTATGTTGATTTAGATTGGGAAGGCAGTGTCATCGATAGGAGGAGCACTTCGGGGTTCTTCTTTAGTATGGGATTAGGTGTGATCTCTTGGTTTAGAAGGAAGCAATCCTATGTGGCACTGAGTATAGCTGAAGCAGAGTATGTCGTGGTCTATTCAGCTAGTTGTGAGGTAGTATGGCTGAGGAAGCTACTGTCTGATCCATTTGATCTCTAGTTAGATGCTACTTGTATATATTACGACAACCAGAGTTGTGTGAAGTTGTCGGAGAACCTGGTGTTCCATGACAAGTAGAATCATATCGAGATCAAGTATCACTATATCAGGGATATGGTGCAGAGAGGAGCAGTGAAGCTCTAGTATGTTGTGATGGGTGAACAGATAGATGATGTGTTGATGAAGCCATTGGCCAAAGTGAAGTTTGAGTACTTCATGAAGAAGCTTGGTGTTCTCTAGATCGAGATTCCTTCCAAGAGGAAGTGATGAGTCCATGATGTGCCTTTCTGACATGATGAGAGGATTGGTTCCTTCCATGGTCATATTTAAGTGTTGTGCCCTTCTGACATGGTCAGAGGATTAATTCCTTCCATGGTCAGATGTAAGTTTTGTGCCCTTCTGACATGGTGAGAGGATTGGTTCCTTCCATGGTCATATGTAAGAGTTGTGCCATGGTGAGAGGATTGGTTCCTTCCATTGTTAGATTTATGTGATGATCCCACATCCAGCATGAAAAAGGGTTGGCTATGTGAAGATACATCTAATATGAAAAATTACTAGCTCTGTGTAGATCCCACATCCAGCATGAAAAAGGGATGGCTCTGTGAAGACACATCTAGTATGAAAAAGGACTAGCTCTTTGTAGATCCCACATCCAACATGGACTGGCTCTGTGATGACACATCTAGTATAAAAAAGAACTGGCTCTGTGTAGATCCCACATCCAGCATGAAAAAGGGTTGACTCTGTGTGTTAGATTTTTAACATTAAGCTAGCATTATATTAGGATCTTTAACTGAGAGAATAACAAGCACAGCAATCAAACACAAGAGACAATGAACACAATGTTTTTTCCTCGAGGAAACCATAAATGGAGAAAACCCTGCAACTTCCTCGGAGATAGAATCAGCACCAAATAGAAAATCCCAAAATAGTAAGATGATCTCCCGACAGCAGTAACCTCTTTCTTCCTAGCCCTAGTGTCTTCTTCTTCCTCAGCTATGTGCTACAACTGAGTGTGAGTGAGTGTGTGATAAATAGAGAGGCCAGATCTCTATTTATACTAATTCCCAACTTGAATAAACCCAACTAGGGCCAACTTCACTAGGTGAGTCTAATAATCCTAGTGCCCTAGAACTGTGGGGACTTTAACCCTTGATCAATAGGAGGGTTGCCCACAATGACTTGACATGACTTATTTACATTATAGATCCTCCCGATCAGAACATCGGGGCATGACATGACTCAATTACATTACAGACACATCCTGAAATAAACATCAGGGTACAAGACATAAGATATATAAGTGAATACATTCTGAAGTTACAAATACATTAACACTCCCTCTTAACTAGGAAGGTATTCTTTCAACACAATTTTTAGCACTGGTCTTCTTCTCTATATCAACTGGATCATCTTCTCATCTTCATCTTCAAGTATTCTTTGTCTTCAAGTCTTCAAGTCTTCAAGTATTCGAGTCTTCTTCATATTCAAGTCATCTTCTAAGTCATCTTCTTCTTCAAGTCCTCTTCATCACAGGATCTGGATCAACATGACTACTGGATCATCACTATTGGATCATCATCACATCTAGCTCATCACTTGATCTGGATCATCATCAAGTCTGGATCATCATCACATCCGGATCATCACTTGATCTGGATCATCCTCAAGTCTGGATCATCATCATATGCTATCTCAGAATGGTGCTATATCGATTCTTCTCGTCACAGGAATTTCTATAGAGCCAGCCCTTTTTCATGCTGGTTGTAGGCATACCCTTCATGTAGGTCTTCAGCACTTATATCTGACCCTAATTTAGAAAGGCCCACCCAGCTCTTACATCTGACCTCATCTTGTCAGAAAGGCATGCCCAGCACTCACATCTGACCATGTGTAAACACGTCGAACCAGAATGGCTCAACACTTACATCTGACATGGAAGGAACCAAATCCTCTCACCATGACAAAATGGCTCAACCCTTACATCTGACCATGGAAGGAACCTAATCCTCTGCCATGTCAAAATGGCTCTAGGTGTCATTACTTCCCCTTGGAGGGAACCTTGATCAGGAGAACACCAAGCTTCTCCCTGAAGTACTCAAAATTCACTCTAGCCAATGGCTTCATCAATACATCAGCTATATTTTCGTTCGTCGCAACATACTAGACCTTCACTGCTCCTCTATGCACCATATCCCTGATATAGTGATACTTGATCTCAATATGCTTCAACTTGTCATGGAATACTAGGTTCTCTGACAACTTCACGCAACTTTGGTTGTCGCAATATATACAAGTAGCATCTATCTGGAGATCAAATAAATTAGACAGTAGCTTCCTCAGCCATACTGCCTCACAACTAACTGAACAAGCTGCAACATACTCTACTTTAGCTATACTTAGTGCCACATAGGATTGCTTCCTGCTAAACCAAGATATCACACATGATCCCATACTGAAGCAACATCCTGAAGTGCTCTTCCTATCGATGGCACTGCTTGCCCAATATGAATCAACATAACCCTCTAGCCTAATCTTCTGATTTGCATTGTACTTGAGCCCATAGTCAACTGTACCCTTCAGGTACCTCAGAATATGCTTTGCAGTAATCAAGTGAACATGTCTCGGATCTGTCAGGAACTAGCTCAAGGTGTTCACAGCAAAGCAAATATGTGGTCTCGTGTTTGTCAGGTACATCAAGGACCCAATCATCTAACAATACATCGTAGCATCAACCGCTTCTGATGAAGCATCACTCAATAGCTTCAGGTTCGATTCCATAGGTGTGGTTATGGCCTTATAGTCCATCATGTCGAATCTCTTCAGAATCTCTACTGCATACTTCCCTTGTCCAAGGAATATTCCATCCACATTCTGCCACACCTCCATGCCTAAGAAACAGTGCATCATGCCCAAGTATTTCATTTCAAACTCAACAGCAAGTTTCCTCTTTGTATCAGCAATCGACCCATCCATACCTATTACAAATAGATCATCCACATACAGCAGGACTATCACTGGGTTGCCATCTTCAACCTTGTAGTAAATGTTGGAATCTACTTTACTCTTGGTAAAGCCCAAACTGGATAGGAAACCATCAATTCTACCATACCATGTCTTGGGTGCCTTTTTCAAACCATATAGGGCTTTCTTCAATCTACACACATGAGACTCCCTGTCATGTGTCTCAAAACCGAGTGGATGTTCCACATACACTTCCTCTTCTACTACACCATTCAAGAAATCAATCTTGACATCCATCTGGTGTATCTTCCATTTCATAATTGCATCCAGAGGAAGTACTGATCTAATGGAAGTGTATCTGGCTACAGGTGCAAGGGTTTCTTCATAATATATTCCTTCTTTCTCAGAGAAACCATGAGCCATGAATCTAGCTTTATATTTCTCGATGCTACCATCTGCAGCATGCTTGATCTTGTAGATCCATTTGGAAGTTGCAATGGAATTCCCTTTTGGTCTTGGGACAACATCCCAAACATCATTCTTCATGATTAATTGATACTCTTCGATCATATAATACTTCCATTATTTTCGGTCTGCCGCTTCTTCATAGTTGGAAGGTTATTTATCAATAATGTCACATAGTAAGGCTACGTAACTAGAGAAATATCTATTTCTCTCTCTTCCTCTGGGAGTTTCTTGTAAAGATCCATATCTTTCTGCACCTTGGATAATTTCATGTACCCAAGCAGGTTTCCTCTTATGAGGATTCTTCTCCAAAGGTGGATGTACAGGTTCTTGAGGTCCTTCTAATTTTCGATCTTCTTCTTGAATTTATTCGTTCATGATTGTGTCATGAATTATAGGTTCTCTTGTTTCTTCAGGTTCTTCAGTCGGTTTCTTCCTAGATTTGATGTAGGCTAAATCTTCATCAAATGTCACATCTTTACTAATGTCAATATTCTTAAACCCTGGGAAGTATATTCTATAAGCCTTCGAGCTTTCAGATTATCCCACTAATATACCCTTTTTTCCTGAAGGATCTAACTTTGTCCTCTTTTCTTTCGGAATGTGTATGTACATAGGACAGCCGGATATTCTGAGATGGATGAATTTTGGATTACTACCGGATAAGACTTCTTCAGTAGTCTTGTTCTCGTGTACTCTATGTGGAGTATGGTTCTGTACATACACCGTTGTTCTGGAAGCTTCTGCCCAAAGATGCATAGGAAGATCTTGATCATGAAGCATTGCTCTTACAGATTCCATGATAGTTCTATTCTTCCTTTCTGCAATCCCATTCTGTTGTGAATTATATGGAATGGACAACTCCCTCTTAATCCATGAGTCTTTGCACAAATCTTTGAATTTATTTGATGTGAATTCTCCGCCATTATCTGATCAAAAAATCTTGATCTTCTTTTCAGTGTGGTTCTCGATCAAGACTTTGAATTCCTTGAACTTGTTGAATACTTCATCTTTGTTCTTCATGAAGTAGATCCATGTCTTCCTAGAAAAATCATCAATAAAAGAAACATAGTATACATACCCACTTAGTGAACTGGATGACATTGGACCACATACATTAGAGTGAATGATTTCCAAGATTCCTTTTGCCTTGCTCTCGCTACTTGGAAATGTCTTCTTTGTGTTCTTTCCTTTCGCACATCCTTTGCATACACCTTCATGTTTTGTCTGCATTTCTGGGAGACCTTCAACATCTTTGCTTGCAAATGGTAGTGCTTTGTAATGCACATATGCAAGTTTTCTATGCCAAATCTCATTTGGTTCTACTGAGTCATGAACCAAGGCTTGTTCTGGTTGGCCCTTCAATTTGTATAGTCCTCCTTCTTGTTCTCCAATCACTACTGCATCATTGAAAGAGTTTCCTTTTGGCCACATGAGGACTTGGCCATCTACAAATGCAACTCTCATTCCATTTTCATCTAATGCAAATATGGAGAGGAGGTTCTTCTTTAGTCCAGGTACAAACAATACATATTTCATCTTGATAGAATTTCTAGAGTATAGCTTATAGGAGGATTCCCCACTACCTTTTATTGGATACTGGTAGTCATCTCCAAGTTTCACCTTGTGATCTGATTCATGTTCAGATAATTTCACAAAGGATTCCTTGAATCTTGTCATGTGCTTGGAAGCACCATTGTCTATAAGCCAATCATTGCTGCCATGTGTGATAGTTCCCGTGAGAGTGGAAATCAGAACATATTCTTCATCACTTGAAGAATCATCAGTGACTTGTTTGTTTCTCTTTGTGGAAGGTTCATCATCCTCTACAGCATGAGCATGATGTCTTCCCTTGTTTCCCTTCTTCTTGTGAGAGCTACTCTTGTTCTTAGGAAAATCTCTAGAAAAGTGTCCTCTTTCATCACATGTATAGCAAATGAAATTAGACTTATCTCTAGGCTTTCTAAATTTATTCCTTTGATGAGAGTACTTACTTTTGTGGTGGCTAGATCTGGTTTTCTTGGATTGTATTGTGAGAGCTTGATCTTCACTTCCCATCTTCTCTTCTCAAGCTGCTATCTGAGCTTCTTCTTGAGAGAATTCTTCCCATAGTCTATTGAACTTGACTAACTTCTTTCTGGCACAGATCCCTTGAATGAAAGAGTCCCATGTCCTAGGGAGACCATTCAAGGTGGTCATTATAATCTCTGCATTCTCCACTTCTTCATCTACTGCATCCAATTTTTCCTTGATCTAAGAAACCCTTGTAAAGTGATACTGGATGGTTTCTACATTCTGGATCTTCACATTCTTCAACTCGTTTCTCAAGATCATCTTCTGGTTTATGTTCTTTCCTTCAAACAATCTGGTTAGGGCATCAAACATAGCTTTAGGTGTCTTTAGGGAGGACACCTATGGTATGAGGTGATCCTTGATTGAATCAGCAATCATTCCTCTTTGCCATAACCAAATTATTCTTGTGTAAGGCCTTAGCCTCATCTCCCTCTGGAATTAGAACCTCCTCATTGATGTAGGAGTCCAACTCATTCTCTTCCAGGACCAGGGATATCCTATACTTCCAGGCTCGGAAGTTATCAGCTCCCTCAAGATTTTCATCAAGCTCGGTATGATGATACATCTTAACTAAGAACCTCAAATGGAAATACAAAATATTTAGATATTACCAGTTCAAGATGTCGGATATGGATTTGGAGCTGAAATTCTGCAGTGTTGGTTCAAGAGCAGATTAGGGTTTTTCTTTTCCAGAGTTCTGTCCAACCAAATGCTTTGATATTGATCCCTAACTTCGATTTTGAGGAGGAGATCAATCTAGGCCTGGGATCACTAAAAAAATCCACTTCTGTGAAAAGCCCTAATTTCTAGCAGTAGTGTCGGGTCCAAAACTGAAAAACCTCAGAATTGGATTATGCTTCGACAGAAATATGTGCCCTAGGGAGAGAGTTATTCTGACCTTATTTTGCTGAAAATCTGTGGAAAGAGATCCAAAAAATAGGAATCCCTAGTTCCCGCAGCTGCACAGTGTCTTCTTCTCAGGTTAGCTCTGATACCATGTTAGATTTTTAACATTAAGCTAGCATTATATTAGTATATTTAATTGAGAGAATAACAAGCACAGCAATCAAACAAAAGAGACAATGAACACAGCGGTTTTCCTCAGGGAAACCATAAATGGAGAAAACCCTGCAACTTCCTCAAGGATAGAATCAGCACCAAATAGAAAAGCCCAAAACAATAAGATGATCTCCCGACAACAGTAACCTCTTTCTTCCTAGCCCCGGTGTCTTCTTCTTCCTCAACTATGCGCTACAACTGAATGTGAGTGAGTGTGTGATAAATAGAGAGGCTAGCTCTCTATTTATACTAATTCCCAACTTGACCAAACCCAAATAGGGCCGACTTCACTAGGTGAGTCTAATAACCCTAGTACCCCAGAATTGTGGGGACTTTAACCCTTGATCAATAGGAGGGTTACCCACAATGACTTGACATTAATTGTTTACATTATAGATCCTCCTGATCAGAACATTGGGACATGACATGACTCAATTACATTACAGACACATCCTGGAACAAACATTAGAGGAAATTTGGGGTCTAAAATGGGCCTTATAAGAAAACGTGCCAAAATAAGTTTTTGTGAGTTGGAATTCAAAAACCAATAGAATTTCAATAAAACCAGTCAACCATAATTGTTGAATTGACATATTTGTCATTAAAAAAAACTATTTTTTTTGTTCGTATTTTCGACATATCTCATTGTATTTTTACTCAAATTTCGATCGTGAGAGCTCGTTGGATGCGGAATTTGATTCTTCATCCAACGAGTACCCACACTGCATACTTTTGACGGACCCTGCTCCCGCAAAAACAAGAAATACCTAAAAAAACATGATGATGACATCATCATCACATTTTTTCAGGTATTTCTTGTTTTTCGGGTAGCGGGGTCCGTCAAAAGTATGCAATGTGGGTACTCGTTGGATGCAGAATCGAATTCCATATCCAACAAGCTCTCCCGATCGAAATTTGAGTAAAAACACAAGGAGATATGTCGAAAATACGAACACAAAAAGTAGTTTTTTTCTTTCTTCCTCCAAAATTAATCAATATTATTTTATTATTTTAACTATTATTTTATTATTTTCCTTAGGAGGCCCATTTTAGACCCCAAAATTCCTCTAATGCATCGGGTACAATATATAAGATATATAAGTGAATACATTCCGAAGTTACAAATACATTAACACTGTGATGACACATCCAGTATGAAAAAGGATTGGATCTGTTTAGATCCCACATCTAGTATGAAAAAGGACTAGCTCTATGATGACACTTCCAGTATGAAAAAGGAGTGGCTCTGTGTAGATCCCACATCTAGTATGAAAGAGCACTAGCTCTGTGATGACACATCCAGTATGAAAAAGGATTGGCTCTGTGTAGATCCCACATCTAGTATGAAAAAGGACTAGCTCTGTGATGACACATCCAGTACGAAAAAGGACTAGCTCTGTGTAGATCCCACATCTAGTATGAAAAAGGACTAGCTCTGTGAAGACACATCCAGTATGAAAAAGGACTAACTCTGTAGATGTACATCCAGCATGAAAAAGGGTTGGCTCTATAGAACTTCCTATGACAAGAAGAATCAAAAGATAGCACCCGTGATGATGACCCAGTGATGATCCATATCTAGTGATGATGATCCAGCAGTGATGATCTAGTAGTGATGATCCAGATCCAGTGATGATCTAGATCCAGTGATGATGATCCAGCAGTGATGATCTAGCAGTGATGACCCAGATCGAGTGATGATCCAGATCAAGATGAACATGACTTGAAGATGAAGATAACTTGAAGATGAATATGACTTGAAGATGAACATTACTTGAAGATGAAGATGACGAGAACTCATTGATCATCCAGATGATACAGAGAAGAAGACCCGTGCTGATAAATTGTGTCGAGATAATACCTTCCTAGTTAAGAGGGAGTGTTGATGTATTTGTAACTTCAGAATGTATTCACCTATATATCTTATGTCTTGTACCCCGATGTTTATTCCGGGAAGTGTCTGTAATGTATTTGAGTCGTGTCATGCCCCAATGTTCCTATCGGGAGATTCAATAATGTAAACAAGTCATGTCAAGTCATTGTGGGAAACCCTCCTATTGTTCAAGGGTTAAAGTCCCCGTAGTTGTCGGGCCCCAGGGTTATTAGACTCTCCTAGAGAAGCCAGCCATAGTGAGTTATTGTCAAGTCAGGAATTAGTATAAATAGAGAGTGAGCCTCTCTATTTATCACACACTCACTCACACTCAGTTGTAGCACATAGCTGAGGAAGAAGAAGTTGTTGGGGATAGAAAGAAATAGGCTACTGTTGGCGGGAGATCATCTTATTGTTTTTGGGTTTTACTTTTGGTGATGATTCTATCTCAGAGGAAGTTGCGTGGTTTTCTCCATTTATGGTTTCCCCGAAGAAAAACATTGTGCTCATTGTCTCTTGTGTTTTGATTGATGTGCTTGTTATTCTCTGAATTAAAGATCCTAATATAATGCTAGCTTAAATGATAAAAATCTAACATTCATTAAGGAGTCCATTGAAACTTTGAAAGAACCATTGTAATACGTTCATGTTTTTAGTAAGTAATTGTATCTAAATAGAAAAAGTGGATGTGCTTAAATATAAATAATCATTTTCTCATTAAATTTGAAGTGTTGAAGTTAGTTTACTTTCTTTCTATATACATATATATGAATGAAAAAAGTGGGTGAAGAAAAAAATTTGCATTTATTAAATTTTGTATTAACCACTTTGCGTAGAAGAACTCATACTTATGTTCATTTGACTTATATATTGATTAATCAAAGGAATTTTCAGATTATTTTTATATGAGCAATCAAGTTCATTTCATTAACAATATTTTACAAATTTTGAACTAAATAATCATGAAAATAAAGTAGTTATAATTAATAGACAATTTAAAAATAAATAAATAATTAATAAATAGAAATAAAAGTGAACCTCAAATTGGAGAATAAAAGGTGAAAAATGTAAAGGAATAAAAATTGTTTATTTTCCCAATGTATTGAACGCTCAATTCACTACCAATGAACAAATTACTATGAATGTTCTCGAAAACCCTTCATTTGCTCATGTATAAAAAAAAATTATGGTTATTTTCAATACTACTCTTTTGTTTTAATTAATAAATATTGTAATTGTGGCTATGACATTACATTATCATTTTTTTTTATTCAATTCTAAGTACTAGAATGATAATGTTAATCATACCCTAAAATCTATGTATACCACTGAGTGTTTATATTTCTTGATCATGTTGACTTATGAATTGAACCAAAAGAGAGAGGGAGAAACTAAAAGAGAGAGAAGGATAATATTAATTTATGTCAACAAAATATTAACTTTATATTAATATGATGTGAAGGTGACTTATGATATGTGTAGTATCATGCTAGATAAGAGGGTTCATATACATCTACAAGATTACATGTCTAGATATGATACTTACTTAAATTGAATTTTCTAGTATGTACATAATTATATGTAACACTTATATGTACATAGTTATTATTATTATAGGTTGAGAATTCATATAAACTAGAAGCAGTCCCAAATTGCAAGTCTGATATTATTTGGGGTTAGTATTTAAGTTGTGTAAAAACAAATTTGATGATAGGAAAGAAATGAAACATTATCAGATATTAAGGGAATATCTAACTTATATTTGTATATACATATACTTATTAATGTGCACAAATTTTAACCTTATGTGAAGTTTTACAAGGTGAAGTTGAAGCACAGAACCATACTAATGTTATTAGAATGTCTAGAGATAGTTGTTACTATAAATAAAGGATGCACAATAATTATGACAAAAATTGTGCACTATTCCACAATATTGTAAAAGTTGATTATGTCACTTATAGAAATCATATATGAAAATGATTATGTACTCCTTCGAAAAATGAGCTATCAATATAATTATCTCACTAAAATGATAATGATTGATTGAGATTGTGAGAAAATATAAATTATGAAAATGATTTATATGGAAGTAGTTTGAATGAATGTTAGGTTAAAATGTAGAAAGTATGAAAAACTTTAAGAAAGTATAAATTAATTGAGAATATATACTATGTATTATAAAAAAAGATATAGGTTGGAATTGATATGAATGAAACAAAAATGTGTTTTCCTATATGATACAATTCTTATTATAAGTGCTTTATATAAGAGGTATCAATACGAATACTTATATAAGTCTAGAAGTTTATAATATTTAGAAGGAATCAAGATATAACATAGACTTGAAATTGGAATTGAAATTTAATGGTTATATATGAAATGCGTATAGACGTATAACATATGTATCAAAAGATTTACACTAACTTCGGGACAAAGTTCTTTTGAAGAAGGCGAGTATGTAATGCCCCATTTACTGGAGTTTACTTATTTACGCTAGATAACATTAAGTAATACATTTGATTGCAATAGAACACGTTCATTGTTATGCAATGTGATCATAAGATAAAATTATATATATATATATATTAATTATGGCTCATTTATTTATCTTGCTTTGTATTATCTATGAATATGACTCTTAGTTATACAAAGATAATGTATTATGTGGTGTGCATGATGTTGTGATGTTGATTGATTATAAGATGTTTAAGTTATAATAGGAAAAATATTGAATCGATGTTATCTCAGATATTACTGATGGTTTGTCTAGTGTGGCAGGAAACCACCAGTGCATGTTGACGCAAGGTTGCAACAATGGATACAAGGACTCATGAATGAGTCAAATATTTGTAATGCCTATAATGAGAAATTTTATATCATGATTTATTATTTTGGAAAAAATAATGCATGTGATTGTTGGTATGTGTGCAGGAACAAAGATAATGCTTTCCAATGAACCCACATATGTATTAATATTTGATAGTAATCTAGGGACTAAAACACAGTCTCATAAGAGATTTCAGACAATTAAGCATGAAAATGGCATAATGGTGCTGCAATAGGAGTAGCAGCTTTATATAATCAATAAAGAATGAGTAATACAATACAATGATCATGGAAGGTGCATGAATTCCAAGACAATTTGAATTCCCAAGGAGGTCATTCGAATTGAATGAATGGGTGTAGCTTAACTGAATGTCAGCCACAGTAAACACACCTAGTTAACCCACTGATCAAGCCGTGATTGACTCAACTGAGCCTTAACTGTATCAGAGTGCAATGGATGATTGAGTCTAACTGAAAGTATCTAAGACACATGTCAATGTATGCCAATCAACAAGTGGTAGCACATCATTAACGCCAATGAACCCTAATGAGGTTAACTGAAGTTAAACTGGTCATCAGAAGTGGTTGGAGGCACCCTAGTTGTCTCCATTTCATAAATATTAATAAAAATAATCAATAAATGAAATGGAGGTCCCTACACAACTCAGCTTAACTAATTGTAACAATCAGTTAGCAATTAGGTACATTTATGACACTCAGATCACCCAAGAATGGCTCCGCGATTGAAGGAGGAAGCCTAGTTAGCCTCCCTTATTGAAGTTAGGCATGAATGTGCTCATCTTGATGTTCTAGAGTTCTCATCTGATGCTGATTAAGTCAACTAAACTTAGCATAGTGTTTTAACAATGCCAAATTGACCAAATTAAGTGTGCATGTTGGGTAAATGACTCCAACACCCCCCCCCCTTAAGCTATACTCAGGAGGAGTAAAAATAAAATGCATGAAATGCTAGGGCCCAGGAAAGAAACACCATAGTTCACCCTATACAATAATGTAACTCAAACAATTCTCAAAAATAAATCAAAGTGAGGAAAGAGCGAAAACCCAGTGGGAAAAACCCCCACTCAAGCTGAACACTGAAAGTAATCGGATCATCCTGATGAACTCAACCCCAACAGTGAATGGAGGTAAGTGAACTTATTTTCTAAAAATATCTTGGTGAAGATGTCTACAATCTGCTCATCGTTAGGGAAATATTGTAGAATGATGGTCCTATCATGCACCAATTCCCTGATATAGTGCATGTGTATCTGTACATGTTTGGTCCTCGGCTTAGTAACTCAATATGTGGATATCTTAATAGCACATTGATTGTCACAAAGAGGATAGTGTACAAATTAATACTAAGATCAAACTCTAAAATAATTCCTTGCAACCAAATAGCTTGGATGCAAGCATTCATCACTCCTCGGTACTCAGCCTCTTCTAAAGACAATGCTATGGAGACCTGCTTTTTTCTAGACCAGAAAATGGGGCCACCACTAAACATGAATACATACCTGGAAGTAGACTTCTGATCAATAGAATCACCCGCCCAATCAGAATCTGTGTAACCAACCAGCTCTAGCTTCGAAGTCTACAGCATAGTGAATGTCATAGGTCCCAGTTCCCTGAATATACTGGAGGATCCTCTTGGCTACCTTCCAATGAAGATCATGAGGCTGCTGCATGTATCTTGACATGGAATTAATGGCATAACATATATCAGTTCGAGAATGATTCATGTAGAGAAAGCTACCTATCAGCTGTCGATAAATAGTGCAGTCCATGGAAGGTGTTCTTTTTCCTTCTTCAAGGCTAATCACTGAAAGGAAAGGGAATAGATCATCCTTAAATTCAGACATTTTAAACTTAAATAATAGGTATGATATGTATTTTTACTGATTTACCATTATTCCATCAATATTTTTCTCAATTCGATCCCCAGAAATTGCTTCAACAACCCCAAATCGCTCATTTCAAATGCATTGTGGAGGGCAGTCTTGATGTCTAAAATAGAAGCAACTGTGCTACCTGTAATCAGTAAGTAATCAAAATATAAAACAATAACAATAAAATTACCATCATACTGCTTTAGATACACCTTTGGATCTGATTTACACCTTTGGAAGTTTTGCAAGAGAAGGAAGGCATCCATCTTGGAATACCACTCTCTTGGGGCCTGTTTTAACCCGTATAGTGACTTCTTTAGTTTTCAAACAAAAGATGAATTAGAAATGTATCCCTTAGGTTGTTTCATGTATATCTCCTCATTAATATCTCCATGTATAAAGGCATACTCAACATCCATATGATGCACTTCCTAGTGTTTAGATGCAGAAATTGCCAAAACTAGGTGGATGGAGTCCATTTTTACCACTGGTGCAAAAGTCTCATGGTATTCCACACCTTGGACCTGGGAGAAAATATTTTCTACCACAATTTCCTTATATTTTCATTTTTTTCCATCATCAGAAACCTTAGTTCGAAACACCCACTTGCATTGAACCAATTTCCTCCCCGAAGGAAGAGAAACTAGCTCCCAAGTAGTGTTTTTCTGAAGAGAATTCATCTCTTCTTCCAAGGCAGCTTGCCATCTCGGATCCTTCCGAGAATGGTAGTAAGAATTAGGATCTGAAAATATCATTAAGTAAAAATATTCGGGCAGCAAATAATCAGGACAAGAAATCGCAATACCTGCTCTTTGGAAATCAAACCGGGTTCTCCTTGGATCATCTAGATTTCCAATGTTATCACCTGCGGAGGAGAGTGTCTGTCTAACCCAAGTTGGGAGATGATTTTGTACTTCAGGTTCTAATTCAGCATCTGATGTTTGATTTTCATTAATATCAGAAATCATAGGATCCAAATTAGGTTCATCACCCCCAATTCCATCATCCAAATATTCAGTAGAATAGGAAGGAAATTCAACATTTTTCTCCTTCACTAGTTCTACCTCCTTAAGAGGCTCATCGAACATGAAACTCCTTTAAATAATGATCTGTTTTGTTCTAATATCCAGCAGCTTGAAACATTTAGATTCATCAAGATATCCAATAAACATACATTCAATGTTTTTCGATTGCAAAGCCCTCCATTTATCATGCGGAATTCAGGCCCATGCAGTGGACCCAAATATCCTGAGATTCGACACATCCAGCTTGTGTCCAGAATATGCTTCGAAAGGGGTATTCCCTTTCACAAATGAGTGTGGAACTCTATTATGAATATATTCTGCAGAATTCATGGCTTCATCCCACAAATTTGCAGCCAACTTCTTCGATTCCAGCATGCAAGTGGTCATCTCCTTGAGAGATCGATTCTTCCTCTCCGCTACACCGTTCTGCTGGGGAATGTAGGGGACTGAATTTTGAATCTGAATACCACTTTGAGAACATATATGCAGAAAATAATTACTAATATATTCCCCACCATTATCATATCTCAAAATATTGATCTTTTTTCCAGATGCATTCTCAATCAAAGCCTTCAAATCAATGAATTTTCCCAGGACTTCTGACTTCTTTTTGATAAAAAAGATCCATGTGTATCTAGAAAAGTCATCAATGAAAATGATAATGTACCTTGATCCATTAATGGATGTGGTAGGAATGGTTCCAATAATATCAGAATGTATCAGCCCCAAGATGCATGATGCTCGGCCTGCCTTCCCCCAATCAAACTTATGCTGAGGGTGCTTTCCAACAACAAAGCCCTTGCAAATTTCGGTGGTAGATATGACGACCGGGAGGCATTCAACCATGGAATTCTTCTATAATTTTTTCAAGTACTTAAATTTCAGGTGGCCGAACCTCTCATGCCATAGTATACTAACCTCATTTCCATGAGTCAGCAATGAGGTGGGCTTTGCATCCGCCACAAAATGTGAGAACTCGTAGGATTTTGCATGACAGTTGCAAGGCCTTTTGCTACAAATTTTTCAGATGCAAGTTATGTGATATCTACATCATCTAGGCTAAAGGAGACTCTTTGGGAAAATCCTGTATGTGTCATTTGATAAACACTTAGGAGGTTTGATGCAAGAGATGGTACATACATAACATTGGAAAAATAACCATGCTCAAGATTTACAGTACCTTGTCCTCCAGATATGATTGTGGAGTCATCTCCCATATATATGGGAATGGTTTTTCTAGTCTCCAAAGATGACAAGGAGTCTCTGTCAGCCATCATGTGATTTGAAGCTCCAAAATCTATCAAAATATATTTGGACTTCGAAGTGCTTTCCATGAGAGCATGACCTCTTTCATGCTTTGGTTCCCGATCTTGCTGATCTCTCCTCTGAAATATTTCCTGACGATTGATGTGATTTTTCTCAAGAAGAGAAGTAGTATCATCAAGTTTCTTTTTCATGGAATCATGTTCAGGGTGGAATCCCTTCCCACAGTATGAACACTTCACCTTTTCCTTTCCATGATGCCCTTTGTTTTTGTTCTTCTTCGAGCCGGAAGGCTCTTCATGCTAATGGTTTTCAACTTTAGGCTTAGGAGCTTCAAATTTGGTTTTTGGGTTCTTCTGTTACTTTCCTTTACCCTTTATATATTTTGGCCCCGAAGCATAGAGGACTTGATCACGGGAGGATCTGATGATCCCCATCTAGACAAGCTTATCATGTTCACTTGTTAGGGACTCAATGAAGGCATTGAGTGAAAGCACATTCCATCCAGGGGTTGTGATCTTCCCCACATGAAATGTAGAGACAAAAATCGAATAATCAGCTCAAAGTTTGGAGAGAATGGTGAGGATGAGCTGATCATCCTCCTTCTCCACTTTACACTGCTTCAACAGTAAGATAATGTGCTTGAACTTTGTGAAAAAATAATTTAAGGTCTTGAAATTGGAAGGTTGGAGAGACATAAACTCATTTTCAAGATGGTAAACTCTCAAATCATCCTATTTTCCATACAGGGTGTCCAATTTGTCCCAAATTTCCTTTGGAGTCTTCAATCTTGAGAGGTGGAAAAGAAGATCCGTGGAAATATAGAGGCACAAGAAACTGAATGCTTCATCTTTCTTGTTCAAGAATCTAGCTTTGTCTATCACACGAGTAGGATCTTCTTCAGTGTCCATAGTGACCTGGTAGAGTCCTTTGGCATGTAACTAGATCTCCATGTCTCCTTTCCATGATTGGAAATTGAACGGAGTTAAGTGTTTAACGGAAGAAACCATCTCAAACTGTTGTAGTGAATGCTTTTCACCTGTTAAAACCTGCAAATCACAACAAAAGGGGCACTATAAGGTCGAATAGCCTACACATTTTAGGCTTTCATCACACCTAACATAGTTGATCAAGAAATCTTGATCAACAATTCCTTAACTTGGCATATTAAGTGGTAAGCCTTTGCTTATGGTGTAGTGCTAGAATTTTGAGCTTTTTGCTCAATTTTCATGCAAGATCTGTCAAAAACCATGTTTTTGAGAGATCTGAGCTTCGTCCCATCATGAGCTCTGATACCATTTTAATCTGTCACATTAATCTAGGGACTAAAACACACTCTCATAAGAGATTTCAGATAATTAGGCATGAAAATGGCATAATGGTGCTTCAATAGGAGTAGCAGCTCTATATAATCAATAAAGAATGAGTAATACAATACAATGATCATGCAAGGTGCATGAATTACAAGACAATTTGAATTCCCAAGGGGGTCATTAGAATTGAATGAATGGGTGTAGCTTAACTGAATGTCAGCCACAGTAAACACACCTAGTTAACCCACTAATAAACCTGTGATTGACTCAACTGAGCCCTAACTATATTGGAGTGCAATGGATGACTGAGTCTAACTGAAAGTAGCTCAGACAAATTTCATTGCATGCCAATCAACAAGTGGTAGTGCATCATTAACTCCAATGAACCCCGATGAGGTTAACTGAATTCAAACTGGTCATCAGAAGTGGTTGGAGGCACCCTATTTGTCTCCAATTCATAAATATTAATAAAAATAATCAATAAATGAAAAGGAGGTGCCTACACAACTCAGATTAATTGATTATTACAATCAATTATCAATTAGGTGTATTTATGACACTGAGATCACCCCAGAATGGCTCCCCGATTGAAGGAGGAAGCCTAGTTAACCTCTCTGATTGAAGGTAGGCATGGGTGTGCTCATCCTGATATCATAGAGTGCTCATCTGATGCCGATTAAGTCAATTAAACTTAGGATTGTGGTTTAACAAGGCCAAATTGACCAAATTAAGTGTGCATGTTGGGTAAATGAATCCAACAATATGGGTAATGGAGATTGTTTAGGGGAATGTACCAACATGAATAGCACTTATTTTCCATGCGATGGGTTGAAAAGAGAGAGAGTATTTTACCCATGATATGCATGTTGCTATGAGGGTATGTCGTGGACTTGGTTACTCACAAGTATTAATTGAGGGGCGTCCAATAAGGTGTCATCCTTATTCCTCAGTAACTATTAGTCTCTCCACATTGTCGATAGGACTGAGTTAACATGGTCTTGACCATCGTACGAACTCCCCACCATGGAAAACATGATTTTTGAAGGGCATGAATATTGTCATGGCACCCTTGATATCACCGTGGTAAATAAATGCAATTAATGAAATATAACACTAAAAAGATATAAGGTGCTCTAATGATATTTAAATAGATAATAAATTCATGAGTTGGAAATAGATCAAAGAATGTATGTAATAATAGCAAACATCACATAAACAAGAAAATAGAGAAATTAATTACTAATTAAAACATTTGAAACACAAATGCAAATACAAAGCTATGAGAGAAAAACAAAAATCAAGGAAACATTTTGAATGAAAATAGGAAGAATTAAGGAAAGCATTGATAAAAAAAAATTAGAAAGTGTAAGAAAAGAAAAGTGGAAATTGCATATGCATATGAGTAGGAAATCCACAGAAATGGATTTAAGATGAGTTCAAAGAAAAAGTATTTTACATAAGAAAAGGAGAAAGAGAATCTCAAAACCCTATAAATAAGAGAAGAGGATTTTCACTCGGATAAATTTGTGTTTCCTAATATTGGATGGATGAAATAATATCAATTGGAATTTGAAGGTGACTAAAGAGTTTGGTTAATCAGTTTTTGAACGGGGTGGGGAGGACCCTTAGTGATTCTATGCATTCTGATCATGCTAAAGGTATTTCCATACAATCCTTGTTGCAGCTCGGGGGATCGTAGGGAAAGAAGAGTACCTTAGGAGTGGTAGGGTGGTCAACCGGTGGGGTTATCTTCATTGGAAAGCTAATTCATGGATTGGATTTCTCAAGAATCATGTGTTCATCGATGATGGAACAAGCCCTTAGGCACAACAAAAGATCAAGAAAATCAATAACGTCTTGAACATTGAATCAGTTTCAATGTATTGTTTATTTCATGTTATATATAAATTAGTATTCCTTTCGTGTGTTTTGCATTTATTTAGTATTTTGTAGAATTGCATTCATAATATATATTGAATAAGAAGTTATTTGAAGTGTGGGGTACTACATACTACCTAATAGGACATGTTGTATATTTATAACATTTTGGATAAAGCTTTGCAATTCTAATTGTTTAGGGTTATTTGAATTTTGTTAAGGAAAATGCACTTGATTTATCTGTTTATACATTGAGTACTTATTCCTGATATCTATTATGAATTACAACTACCATGTCCAAATCTGTTACACATCTTGCTTAAAACATATTAATTGCTTCTGCACCTTAGTTTGGTGTTCCTAAACATCTTGGAGGTAGATTCTGATTGAAATTTAGAATCCATGGTTAAAATCTACCACATCTTAAAAATAACATAAAAATGACCATGAAAGGTAAGAGACTTACCGCTAGAAATCTTGGAAAAAGTGAGCTTGAGCGAGAAAAATCCACATTAAAAACCTCGGACACAGTAAAAAATTCAACTGAAAATGGTCAATTCTCATGGTAAATTCGAATGAGTTAAAAAAACTAGGGCTCAACGAAAAAATAGATCTGAGACGTATATCTTGAAGAAATGGATAGTTAAGATCAGCGCGGAAAAGAATTTCTACAATATGCATTCCGCAATAATTTGTGGGTTGCAGGTTGTAGAAAGACAAAATTTTATTAAAAGAAAACTATGACTCTCGATCTATATGAATACTTTATCTCCTTATCTAGATAGAAAGGAAAAAAATAATGGAAGTAGTGAACAATAAACATATGCACATGAGGAAAGGAAACTACAGAATGTAACAAATAGAAAATAGGAATCTGGGTAGGCGATGTTGCAAAAATATTTATTGATTTTCCATAATATGCAACCCGCAAAAAATGGACGATTGAGATCGAAGTGGCAAACTAAAATGGATGATTTTAGTGATAAGTGTTCTTCACAACTTGACAGGTGTTTGTCCGCAACCCGCAATCCGCAAAAAATGGACGATTGAGATTGAAGTGGCAAACTAGAACGCGGAGATGAAAAACAACCAAAAACTTTATATCTTAGTATTTCTGCAATCTGCAATCCACATTTGTGAGTTGTGGGATGATATTAGCGATAAATAAATAAAAATTAAAGTTCCGCAATCCACAATTTGTGAAAAATTTGCATATTGGGGGTTGCAAGTAGGTGACTTGCAGAACCGAAAAAGGGAAAAGAACAAAAAACAACTTTTCTGTTTTTAACCCGCATTGCAGAATGCAGATTAGGGAATGTTTACATAACCAAAAACATAAGACCTTATTTTGAAAAGAATTACAAACATTTTTCAGACCAATACATTCTGCAATCCGCATTGTGGGTTGCTGATTACAGGAAATTGATTTCCAAAAACCCCCCCATAAAAAGGACTTGTGCAATCCTATTTCCGCCTGCGGAATGTGAGTTGCGGAAACGCAAACATATATAAAATAAAATAAAAAATTCTCCCTTCCTCAATCTACAAAACTAAAAAAACAAGTTGCAGAAATACTCAATTGCGAAAAGGTTCAATGGCGAAAAGACACAATATTTTTACCCTCTCAGTGTTCCTTTGCACCTTTAGGTGCAAATGCTAGTTTAGTTAATACGGCCTAGTACAATTTAGTTTTATGTATAATTAGAGTTTTATGTATATATGATTCCAGGGTAGCACTTTACATAGGGACTTGATTTATACATTAAATTATTAAGAAAGTGTGTTTTATTTAGTTAATATGTGACCCACCTAGAACTGAAAAATAAATATTTTTATTTATTTGAGAAAACATTATGTTAAAATTATGGTAGATTTTTTATGAACAAGTTGGTCAAGCATGACTGTAATTGAATATTTATTTTATTTAAATAATTAAATGGAGAGACTCCTATCCAAAGGATATGGTTGAAAGATTGTTCACCGACCCACTAGGAGGAATGAGTAGTTGTAGAAGGCTAGTTGACAAGTGGGAGCACTAGCATATCACGTTTTAGTTGTTGCAAGAATAAAAATCCCTAAAAAGTGGTCATGTTCCCTGAGAGGAGGAACTGAGCAGGTGGCTCATTTAATTTCGAAACCGACCCAAAGACCTAGGCAATCTTATAAATACCATTGAATTGAGCAAGAGGCTCACTACATTCTTTTTCCAAGTCACATGAACGTTGTGATTGCTTCAAACTGAGAAGTCGGGCACACAAGGAATTCAATGAGGGGATAGCTAAAGTGAAATTGTTGAGTTAAGTCTGCCATTGAGGGCTAAGTTTCATAAAGTTCTGTTTGTAATGCTACACAACATCTTTGTCCTAGTGGTTCAATGAACAAACTCGGGGGTCCTAAGCAAGTAATCTTGGCTACTTGAGGAGATGGCTGGGTGGAATGGTTTCCTTTGGGTGTTTGCCCTCCTTCTGCAAATTATCGAGGTTCTAAACTATTTGTTATTTATCTGTGATCTAAATTCTATATTTGAATTTTGCTTATAAAATTATGTGTAGCATCTACAGGTTTTAATGGTAATTGTTCTATATTGTATCTTCCCTGTAAAATAAAAGTTGCACTTACTTTATAAACAGTTTTCTGATGTTCATTACTTTAATCATCGTAATATTTATTATTACAATCATAGGATAGTTATCGTTCACAATAAATTTCGTTCATTCAATTTTCACTAGGTAGTAGTTGTATTTATTTACTTGTCTAATTCTCTATTTGTCAAAAAGTGTTTAGGATGGGTGAAAACATGAAGTTGGGAAACACTTTTGCTTCTTTTTTCATTAAACACCTTCTGTGAAAACTAAGACTATGGAGAGGTAGCCTTCCTAACAAACTAGAGCATGGTAGTTTCAGATTATTTTTATCATTCACCCATTAGGTACATCAAGCATTTTATCAAGGCCGCTTGAGACAGTTTTCCAACACTTAGTCATTTTCATAACTATCTGCAAAGTTTATCCTGAAACCCTATTTTGGCAGATCCATAACTTCTTCCTCAGGAACCTTCAAGTCAATTTGAAGATGTGGACAGGTAGACAAAGCACCCATCTACACAATGACCATATGGTGCAGTAATTTTATTCAACCCATAAGCTAGGGTGGTCATTTCCCTGAGGCCACTTAGGAAAATTTGTTACTTTAGTGTAAAAGCAACTTTAACCCTTGTTTTGGCAGGCTGTTAATTTTGTCATCAAACACATTATGTGAAAACTAAGACTATGGAGATATATCCTTATTTACAAGCTAGAGCATGGTAGTTTCATATTATTTTAATCATTCATCCATCATGTATGACAAGCATTTTATCAAGGCCACTTGAGCCAGTTTTCCAACACTTAGTCATTTTCAGGACTTCCTCCAAACTTTATCCTGAAACCCTATTTTGGCAGATCCATAACTTCTTCCTCATGAACTTTTAATTCGATCTGAAGATGTGGACAGGTAGAGAAAACACCCATCTACACAATGATGATATGGTGTGATAATTTTCTTCAACCCGCAAGCTATGGAAGGCATTTCCCTAAGGCCACTTAAGCAGATTTGATACTTTGGTTTAAAAGCAACTTGAACCCCTATTTTGACAAGTTGTTAATTATGTCATCAAACACCTTCTATGAAACTAATACTATGGAGATATATCCTTCTTAACAAGCTAGAGCATGGTAGTTTCAAATTATTTTTATCATTCACCCATTAGGTATGGCGGGCATTTTCCCAAGGCCACTTGAGCCAGTTTTCCAACACTTAGTCATTTTCAAAACTTTCTCAAAAATTTATCTCGAAACCCTATTTTGGTAGATCATAATTTTTTCATCAGATATGCTTAATACAAAATGAGATCATGTTTAGGTATAAATATCAATAGAGTATAGCTTGACCATATGCTACGGCCATTTACTTTAACCTATGATTTATGGCAAGCATTTTCTTGAGACTAATTCTAGGTAATTTTACTTTCTCTGGTGCAAAACCTTGTTTTGAAGACCTATAAGTTTTTCGTACATTAATAGCGCTTATTATATTACTCTTGTTGGGTCTTGTTGTTATGTTTTTTCCAATGTATGTATTTAACTCTCAATTCTCATATCGTTTCATGCATTCGATTTTAGGTTTTAATTCCTTCAACATGGCAAATCGAAGGAATTGCGGAAAAAAATATGATCGCACCAAAACTGATGAAGAGGCAAGGAAAGAGAAAAAGCGTGAAAACATAAGAAAGTTAAGAGAAAAAAGAGCAATGGAAAGAAATGCAGAGGCACTTGGCAGTGACGAAGAAATGAAAAATGTGAACCTCGCACATGGTGGTGATGAAGGAATGCATAACATCGAGGAACACATTGATGAAAGAAATGAAGAACATGGAGGTGATGAGGAAATGAAAAAAGTGGAGCAAACTATGGGTAGCGTCGATATTGAGACCATGATTGGTGAGTAAATAAATTTTGATATGCTTATAATTTACTTTATAATATATATAAACTTATATAGATATATATGTATATATATTTGAAAGAACTCATAATTAGATAAATTTATATATTTATTTTTATGCAGGGTCGACATCTAACATACAACATCCTACCACACTTACCAATTCACAAATATTAATTAGAAGTTACAACAGTATCGTCATTGACGATACGTTTTTGGAGAATATGGATTTATGTAAAGTTGAAGAAATGGGACCTCTGATGCCTGATCATACAGCTCATTATAGAGTAAAAAAGATAGTCACGGAATATTTTGAAGGTATTTATGTCATAGAACTAGCTCAATTGTTAAATATGTTGTTAAAGCAAAATGTCTAAGAAATGCAATGACAATATTGGGCATTAAAAATGTCAAAGAGGTTGAATCAAATGAAATTGTATCAAAAAAATTGACATCGGTCCTTGCATCACTTGCAAAAAAGAAATCTCATAATTACATGGTTGCTCATAAATATATTCTACCAGGGGTTGTGGGAAAAAACACTGTAAACAGTGGTTTGTTGTCTACTACTGCAAGAATGTCAAAAACATCAAGAAAATTTTTATGGAAGCATAAAAACATTAGGGTTCAATTAGTTGAGGATGATGAAGTTCCATGTTGGGGTGTTATCTGTAGGAAACCTTATCAAGATAGACTTCCAGATAATGTGAGAGATGGGGTGAAAGAGTTTTTGGATTTAAACTCTCGTGTCTTACCAAATGAAAAGTATGTTGTGCAACGTCGTATATCAAAAGGAAACTATGAAACTCATGCCAAACACATAACAGAGATCACTCAAGTGGAAATGTTCAAAACTTTTATAGAGAGTAATGTTGATGCGAAGATTTCCCTTAGCACATTTTTGAAGCTTAAACCATGGTATGTCAAGCCCATCATTGTTCATGACACATGTTGTTGTTGATACCATGTAGAATTCGAATTATATTATGAAAAAATTCCAGATTTTGGCATGCAATGTTGGCCAAATAACCCCCCTCCTGCGAGTGTTCGTGAATTTGTATCTAAAATACTATGTGTGCTAGAGAATGATCAAGTATTCTATAACAAACAATGCGTCGGGGGTAAAAAATGTGAGGAATGTTCTGATTTGGCCCTTTTTAATGCTAACTACCACATTGATGCAAATGATCCTCAAATATCAAATCGCATTATAAAATGGAAGAGATATGAATATGTTGATTATACTCTTGTTACATATTCAACATAAACATCAAGAAATATTAATTTAGTTGACAGTGATATCCCTTTGATAGATTTTATGAATTTGTTCAGGGATCAAATATATAAATATATCAAGCACTCTAACTCAGCACGATGGCAGGAATTGCATTTCAAGCAATCACGATATGTATTTGGAAAAGGAACAATATTATACTTTGTCGATTTTTTTGAAAATTACACTTTCACTCCGCAAAAGGAGATACAGAGTGAGTATTATCATTCAGATCATGTATCTATACTTCTTCATATTATGTATAGACATGCAAAGCTTGATGTCGATAGTTTTGATAGCAATGAAAATAATCGTGACGTGATTAAGGAGTATCATTTCTACATTAGTGATGATCATACACATGATACATGTTTTATCTAGGATTGTTTTGGTATGCTTTATAAAGAATTATCAATACGAAAGGTCACTTTTAAAGAACATTGGGTGTGGTCAAATGGTTGTGTTGGTCAATTTAAATCAGCGCGCTCATTCTTATGGTTGTCTCACCTTCATATAAACATGGATTTTTACCACACATGGAGACTTTTTGAAATGGGACATGGAAAAGGAGAACATGATGGTGTTGGGGCCTCTGTGAAATGTGCACTTAGGAGATATCAAATGAATCACTCTGCTTCTCGCCTTGCAATTTCAAACAATGTTGTTAATTGGTGCAAACAAAATTTGAGCCATGTATTCAATGAAAGGATGGGTAATGTGAGAATGGTTTTTTGGAATATTTCAATGGGTGATGTTGACAGATCAATGACACATAATTTTACTGCAATCCTGAAAACAAGGGGCTTACACTCCATTAGGAGTAAGAAAATGACAAATATACATGCAATCGAGAAACGAAAGTACTCTTGCTTTTGTATTGCATGTATTGATGATGTAGAGTCCTTGGATGAGTGTCAAAACCATACTAACAAATTTGTGAAACCATGGAGACACCAAGAATTGACACCATTGCCCCCATTTGTAAATATCAGCGATGTAGAGCATGACAATCAAGCGATTGGGATTAACAAATATTATGATCGTGTTTCTGATTTGGTTAGAGAAGGTGATGTATTTGTTGTCATTGCACCGGTAGATAATCCAGAAAAAGTGCATTATTATTTATTGAGATGCACTAGGTCAAAAAGCACGTTGATGCAAGAATTTAAAGATTCGTAAAAGTATTCCTATTGTGTGGGTTCAATGGTTATAATGGGGCATTTCTTTGTAGAAGTAAGGAAATGTAAAGACCGTATTCTTTCTCAAGACTACACGTCAGATGTTATATGTGCTCAATATAGTCATTTGGTCATAGCAACCCGGTTGCAATTGAAGGCAATGAAGAGTAGGAAAAATTCCAAGCATTGACAATGGAAATTGTGAATACAAGATCATAATGCCATTCTTGATAATATGCCACTGGCACATTTCATATGAATCAAAAACACATCAAGGTTGACAATTTTTTGTTCTTTGATTCTAGGGCGGGTGGGTGGGAGGGGCCAAATGAGCTTCCACCTTCACGTGGTTGGCCTCGTCAGTAGAGAATATATATATAATTCTCAAAACTAAGAGAAGCTCTTTCTAACAATATTAATTTAAATATATATTATCGGTTTTGATAAAGCTAGATTCATATATATGTTCTTGATGTTGCTGATGTTTTAATGGCTTTAAATATAAATATTGAGTTTGAACATTACGGAACAACATTTCTATTTCTAACTTGTTGTACATATTTTTAAAACATAAGAAGGCACAATCTCATGATTTTGTATTACTAATTTAAAGATAACTAATGAAGATATAGTTCAACCTCAAGTTATCTCAAAGTTGAATTGAAATTCAACTACCACTAAACTGAAATGTGAATGTCTATAGTTGCTTTCAATTACAAAATTCATTTAGGTATAAAACATTTAATTCTTTATTAAATATTTATTTTAAGTTAAGAAATCAATTATATTTTATTCAACATTTTCGTAGATGTTTTTATATCTAATTAATTTATTGAATTTTGGGTTGCTACACTTAGAAACATTTTTCTCATTCTTATTGAACATATAGAGGGAAACACTTAAAATCAAAGGAGTATAATATATTGAAACATTATTTTCAACTTTATGTGAAGACAACCTTTTATAATGTAGAAACGGAGAGCATTTACATGTAAGTTGGATTGAGAACAAAATGAAAGAACATTAAGGATTACACCTCCATTGCATCCGGTGTCATTTTCATTAATACTTTTTTCTACAAATAGAATTTTTACATACAATGATATCAATTTTAGTAACCTCCCGCTTAGACCTTCCTCAAAATTACTTAAGTTTTGTGTGCTCAAAGTGCTGATATATTCAAAAGAAAAATCCATTACCATAACCTTATTTTATGGACATTAAAACCAATAGTCTATTTTTCTTTTCAATAGTTCTTGATTATAAGTTTTGTGTGCTCAAAGTGCTGATATATTCAATAGAAAAATCCATTACCATAACCTTATTTTACGAGCATTAAAACCAATAGTCTATTTTTCTTTTCTATAATTCTTGATTATAGATGATCAACTCATAGTATTGATGGGGCTATTCTTCCACCATGCTATCTATATAAATTATAATGAACTACATTTCCTTATTGGAAAATATCATTTCCATTTCTTTGTATTTATCATGTCTAAAGGGTTTCCATGACAATTAAATTATTAGTTCCTTATTGAAAAGTGTGTTCTATTGTAGGAATGGAACCAATTATTGGCTCTAAAAGTAAGCCATAGTTTAGCTAGTAAAACAATAATAACCTATCGAGAATGGCATTTTCAATATTTAAACGGGGATAAGATCTCACCCAAAAATGATAAGAATTACCAAAAATGTTTACTTATACAGCTCATGAAAATAGATAATAATCATCAACCATGCACACCTTTAAGATTAAATCACAAAAAATATTCATCCATGTAATATTTACAATAAAAACCTTGTCATAGTCATCAGATAGGTTCATGCAATCTCCTTATATTATGTGCATTAACGAAGATATTCAAACCCTAACTCTAATCTCTTTCATCATGCTCATACATTCCAACCATAAACTCATCTTACATTCCTATATATGAGTTTCAAAAAGACAATAAACTAGTTTTCAATAATTACAACTATTTATAATATGGACACATGACTTAGCATGATACATTTTGATGCATTGATTATCTTGGTATGTTGGTATTTTGGGTGCACTGAAAAAATAACTCATGCACATATTGGTATGTTGGTCTTTTTGGTGTGCTATAAAAATAACTCATGCACATACTCAAAACTTTGAAAATAGGGTGATGAAAAACAAGAACATTATGTTGCATGAATAGTGATGGTGATAAAATATAACAATTTTAGCTTCACAAATGTGTCAAGGGTGATCTGATCCCCATTATTTATGTCATGAAGATTCTTAAAGAATTCCACTAACTTGGCATTAGTTTCATACTCATCTCTTCATATATGAAAGTGCACCACACAGCCTTTTCATTCAATGAAACATGAGCGGGAAGATGGCAAAACACCTTTCACCTTATCCCTCATAGTATATGGAGGTCTACCTTCATATGGAAGCTTAAAAAATTAACCCAACAACAAAGTTCATCATCTACATATAATTGAACAATAAATATTTTATGCTTACACAATAAGAACACACTCATTGACATTAAATGCTTGTAACATTTACCTTGTTTTATTATTTGTATACCTTGAAAATGAGTTTTGATCATAGCATTTACATTTCTGTATTGTCTTAAATTTTATTTGCAACCATGTTCTCAAATAAAACAAGGAGTGGTTCAAAATTCTTCATGAATTATGTGTCGAAACCATACCAAAAAAATACATCTAAAATCACCATGATACAAATAAAAACATTTTAATTATGATCATTTCTCTTTTTTCTATTAAAAAGGGTCGAATTTACAAATACATATTACCATTCAAATGTAACTATTCAGATTCAACTAATGAATAATTACATATATGATCCAGTGGAGCCTTCATTCTGGATGCCGCAGTGCATCCCTCATTCTGGATAATAACCGCAGTAAAGATGATCATAAGTTGTTGTACATGGTGCCAAAAAACATGGATAATAAGTTGCATAACGATGATCATCAGTAGTACATGGCACTGAAAAGTTGCTAAACACTAGGACAGTAAAACAATGTCAACAAAGTAAACATTGCATACATAACAAGAGGACCCTAAACCCAAAATTCAGCAAACCTAAACCATTGCAATGATTGAAATGAATAAAAACAACTTCAAAATAGAAAACAAATAGAAATAAAACTCAAAAAAAGTTCAGTTTGATCATCTCAATCATTGTTTTTTGCTGAAATAATAAACAATGAGCAATAAATCAGAAACACAAAAAACACACACATAGAATGTCAACAGTAGCAGAGGATGATAGTCAGCTCTAGAAGCTCAGCTTTGTGGATATGAATGTAGGCCTATGGGCATGAAAAGGCAGGGACCAGGCCAAACAAAGAATATGATGCCATAGGAGAAGTTAGTCAAGTTTTTTTGTTGTATTTACAGTTTTATTATTGACTAAGAAAGGGAAGATTCATCAATTGGTGTGTGCTTTTCTCTTATACAGTATGTGCGTAATGTATTTGATGTTTTGGAATCGTCCCACTTTAGCTTCAATATACCTACAGTATTTGTGATCCTGGCTATATACCTTTGTTTGAAGAGCAGACAGGTCTGAAAAAGGCACTCGTTGAATATATCTTCAGAAGGTTGTGATGGCATTTAGAGGACATTTGAGTGACAGTAACATCTCCTACCATCATATACCATTGCCCAAGGATATATCATAGCAGCAATTAGAAGAGGATGTTCTTAAATATTATAAACCAACAATAGTCAGGACACAAACTTTGAAGAACAGTGATAAAGTCTCAAACCAGCAGATTTGTAGGTAATAATACTTGAAGCAATTTGAACAGTGATGGCCACCACCAGAGAAGGTGAACAGGAGCCCTATCTACCCGTTTTGCCAACATGGATTCGATCAATTGTGTGACATGCTCGCTCAACTGAAAGAGAAGTCTAAAGCACTACTAGATAGAGATGTATAGTAAGGCCTTACAGACTGCCTTAAGAGTCCATGCAGTAAGAAAGAAATACTAGCCTTAGTCTATAGATTCAGTTCCATTTCTAGCCTTAGATACACTGCTTAAGTCGTTAAAGCCTTATAATAGTTAAATATTTCGTTAAGATATCTACTGTAGTGACACTATTTGGACTCAATTAGTGCAATAATGACTCCCTATATAGACTCCTAGTTCAGTTCAATCTCTATAGTGATTCACCAATATAATGACTCCCTATATAATAATACCAATTGAGTCGGGGTTTTTAGTGGCCTTTATTTCATTAATAGTAGGGACAACAACTGGAAAACACCCCTTTTCCTACTAGTACATATATATATATATATATATATATATATATATATATATATATATATATATAAGAAGGTTTTTTAAGCCACCAAAATCCATCCTACTTTTTAGAAAGAAAATATAATTAGTATATTGGTTGGTAAGCCATACGGAACCATCATGCCTAGCAACGTGTGTTGCATTCATCAATCATGGCATAGAATAACAGGAGGGATAAAAAAATGGCTCTTTATTAAGTTCTCGAAATCAGGCAGGTCCTTAGTTTCCTATTTAGGGGAAGAAAGAATAGGCCAAGACCTTACCTTCTAGCTATATCTTTGAGGGGCCTGGTCAATTTCAGAGTTGGAATGTTTTTTATGAATGTTATTTAATGAAGAAGAGATTTTACTATGCATAACCCTAATGAGGAACCAGTCTAAATGGATGAATTATTGCAAGATATGTTTTGTGTGCATGCATACCTAATCTTGGGGAAGATACAAAGCAATTCTAAATGATTATATGACTGTGTGAAGCATATAATAGGTTTCAAATACCTGTGGTTTTGTGTAACTCTGTGTGAGTATAATTGATGAAACACAATTGTGTAGAATATTCTTGGAAGATTATAGTTTGCATAGCTGATTAGAATCTCTATAATGGGTTCCAGTTCATATGAAGTTGGATAGAACCTGTATAGGTTCCAATTTCTGCATAATTCTGTCAAAGTTTTAACATAGTCCTATAAAGGACCTGTCAAATGTGTGACTATGTGATAAGGGTCGAGTGCTCCTGTACAAATATATCTCGCAGAATGGAAGAACAAGATAGGGAAGGTGAAGTTCCTATGAACTTCATGAGACGATATTAATTTTTGCATTATTGTAGTAGAGCCAAGAATCTAGAGGCATCGCAGAATGAATGTGTACATCTAGCAGAGATCAAGCAAATGGATCATACACAGTCAATTACATGGTCTATGCCTTTGAAGTTCAGATGAATGATAGCTCTGTGTTATCCATGGTGATCAAAAACAGTATTTGAAAACAATATTTGAATTAGATACTAGTTTTAAAACAATACTGGTTTGAAAACAATTTTTGAATTAGAATCCATTAGTGGAAAGCCTATCCTAGAAATTAAGAAGGCTATATCAGATGAGAAGTTGTTGCACTCCCTGAGAGGGCCAATTCTACCATGGTTGAAAATATGTTGCTCTCACTTATCCAAGAGAGAAATTATCCATTCACAAGAGGAGAACAACAGATGACTCATTTATTGTTTCTAAACAGGATACTGATATGGAATTATCTTGTACGGATTCAAAAAGGGGTGAAATGGTTGATGACAAGCAGAAGATTGCTAAGAACAGTGATCTACCGCACAGAAAACAATGTTATGGCCAATTCCTATTGGATGATTCGTTCATGTTCCAAACCAAATCTACAGTGCATGAGCATGTCAATTGAGAACTTCATTAAGGGAACTACTCAAATTTGCAATCCCACATGGGTTGAAATTCTTGGGTTTCCCATGGAATTCTGGTCCTTTATGGATCATATTTCCAAGCCCACACATATTTTATCTGCCATAATCCTGAGTGTTTCTTTAATCCCAATCCTCATAAGAGAATATGTTTGAAGGTGTCCAAGGACCAAGTAACAGGTTTATGTGTGTGGATAACAAGACTTCCAGACAGTCAATGTGTCTGCATAATAGTTGACTCAGATTTGCAAATCCAAAATACAAATTCAAGACTCTCCCTTGATGTCTGGCCCTAAATCTCCCCAGCATTAACACCCCCAAGCCCCACAAGCTCATTCATTGCTTATGTTTCCCATCCTAACCTTTAATTTGAAGCCTTAGACTCAAAATACTTGAGAAATCGAGCCCCCTTCTCCTTCTCAACAACCCAATGGTATGCCACAGGTCTATCGGCAGAAATATAAGGAAAATGGCCACTCCTCTTTAGGAGTGCCATCTCAAGGATCCAATAGAAGGGCATAGTCCACTACACCTTTTTGGAATTCTAAGGGGCTCTCCATCTCCAAGGAATCTAAGAAGAATCCATGGGTTCATGCCATGAATTATTACATTGCCCATATCTACAAGGGCCCAATGACCTCCAACTCGATTAATGCGCTTTCTGGTCCAGTAGAAGGCTTAAAGGAGATGATAAACATGGCATCACTAAGTCAACCCAATGAAGGTGGTTCCAGTAATATAATAGCTATTGGTAACACTAGTTCTAATTCAAAACATTATAAATATTTTCTATTAGCCTAACAAGTCAAATAAAAAATAACAAATATTGAAGAAAATGAGGAGGGAAAAAGTAATAAACTAGAAAAATATGTTTTTGTTGCTTCTCAAGAGAAAGTTGAGAAATATTTTGATGCGGGTACATTAAAACATAATGAATAGGAGATATTGGTTAAATTATTTTGAAGAGGATAAATCAATGTTTTAAACTATAATTCTCAATGATGGCAAGATTCATATTGTTGAAGGGCATAGTGTTGATCAACTACAGTTATTATGGTAAGAAACTCTACCTTCAAATGTACTTTATATTCCAAGTTTTAACAAGACTATTCATTCGATTAGTAAGAATGGTTAATGGTTTGTATTCGATAAGGAAAAATATGTTTGCACAACCTATGTAAGCTGGTAAGCAACACAGTAATTTCATTAATGTAGAACATGCAATCAAAAAGGTGTTTCACAGCTTGTGCATAGTGAATAATACAGCACCATGAAGACACCCTCTTTGCTTGATGACAAGTATTTGTTCCCCTTTTTGTTAATGAAAAATGGGTGTTTACATTTTAAAGAGGAAATTTGATAACCACAATCATGCAAAACAGTACACTTGAAGAAGCTTGGTGTGGGAAAACCCAAGGTGAATCATCTCAAACTTTTAGGTTTCTTTGCATTTACTTTGATTCTAAAAGACCAATGGAGTAAATTGGATGCAAAATTTTAGCCTAGTATGAAAAACAGTACACTTCAAGAAGCTTGGTGTGGGAAATCTGATCACCACAATCATGCAAGACAGTGCACTTGAAGAAGCTTGGTGTGGGAAAACCCAAGGTGAATAATCTCAGACATTTTGCTTTTGTTGCATATACCTTGACTCTAAAAGAATAGTGGAGTAAATTGGATGCAAAATTTTAGCCCAAAATGCAAAACAGTACACTTGAAGAAGCTTGGTGTGTGAAAACCCAAAGTGAAACCTCTCAGACTTTTTGGTTTTGTTGCATATACTTTGATTCTAAAAGAACAGTGGAGTAAACTGGATGCAAAATTTCAGTCGTGTAGGGTAGCTCGAGTGGTTGAGAAATTTGTGCTTTGTAAGGGATCAGGTTCAATCCCATAAGCTATATGCCTCTGTTGCATTCCTCACTCAATTTCCCTACCAGGTCAGGTTCCATAATTTGCACCAACGCTTTTACATCGGGTACCATCTATGAAATGCATGGAAACCCAGGTGATTTTACTTAGAAAAAAAATTGGATGCAAAACTTGGGCATTTGAATAGTTCCAATGTGTACTTTTTTTATTTTTCTACTGTGGTAGAGATCATTCAAAACATCATTACTTGCAAAGGTCTCAGAGAATTTTCCATCCAGTCCCATGACCAAAACAACAAGAAAATGAACACAATAAAAATTAGTATTATCCAAAATTTCAAGCAAACTACCATGAATGCACCAAATAAAACTTGAATCCATTCCCTGTTAGGTTTCAGGGATTGGCCAAAATAGATAAGAAAGAAATGAGGATTGAAGTCTCAACCTTTTAAAATGATACATAACATAACCATGATATTAAAACCAATGGTTAAAGGTTTTAATGTGGATTTAACTTTACATGAGAAATAACACAGGAATAAACCAAAGACCTGATAAAAAATCTATATACTCAAATAAAACAATTTTTAAAAGAATAAATCCCTTTAACAAAAATAGAAAATATATGAGAACAAAAATAGAATCTGTAGCTCAAAATTTATGTTTGCCTCCAATTTCAAAACAAGTTCCACTACATGAAATTATAGATAGAACTCTTACCTCACAAATTTTGCAATTGCTTATGAAAAATATATCAGAAATATATCTTTGTTGTGGCTTGGGATAGTGCAAGTCCTGGATTATTAGTGATTAGTTCACCAACCAAAATAATAATTTCCAATTTTCATATAGAAAACAATAAAATATTTAACAAGATACATAATTAAACAAATGGATAGCATATTAAAATCAAATATTTTGTTTTTAAATTGATGAGGCACAATGGTCAAAAGGTGGCATATAAGCATGTGCAAAGTCCTAGATTAACAAAGATTTGTTCACTAACCCAAAAAAAAAATTACAAATTTTCATCTCTTTCAACTTAACGCTCTCTTGGTCACTACATTAATTTTAACGCTCTATTGGTCACTGTGTTAAGGTTGGTTATTGAGATGTCATACCATATTTCATGTACAAGAATGAATAAATAAAGTGTAGGAGATACAACATTAAGGAATCACAACCATTATTTTAATCCACCTTATACTCAGATAATTCTGAGTTTGATCTTGTCACCGAAGGGACAAGTCAAACAAGGTAAACCATATACGTACCTTGAGAGAGGGTTAAAGTAGACCGAAATTGACCTTAGACTCTTAGTCAACGGAAAGAGAGGTTTCAATCAAAAGAACAAGCTTGAGTAATTCAATCATGTCCAAAATAGTCATGCTAATGACACACAATCACTTAGCACAAGAGACACTCAGTCATATTGATACCCTCTAACAGACATGCTGAGAAACTCATAGTCCACGCTTCAAGAGTAACCTCATGGTCACTCCAATGATAGAACACAGCACACAGGAAAAACCCATAAGAACTAATGCTGAGAAAATCGTGAGGTAAGCGAATTAGAAAAACGCAGAGACTCACACTAAGAAAAATTGTGAGGTAAGCGGCTGAGAAAGAGACAGAGACTCACTTTACAAGATGAGACGTAAATAAAGAAAATGCAGAGATCAAGCTCATCCCATGAAGAAAAAATAAATCGCAGAGGTAAAACTCAGAGTGTGAATGAAGAAATCAGATATCGTGAATGAACAATTCACGGAGGTAAAACTCATCCCATGAAATGAACAAGAAGCAGAGGTAAAATCGTGGAGTGAAATCGCAAAGGAAAACCCAAGAGACAAACCCGCAAGCAAGAGGAGAAAATCAGATCATAGAGGAGATAACCTCTACTGGAGAAACCGATGATAGCAGAGATCCCTATGAGATAACAAGATGATAACACGGTGAGATAACCCTAGGACCAAGTAATAATAGGACCATGATTCAACAACCACAAGAGAAAAGTGAACTGTAAAGGTGGACAAACATTCAATTAGGACCAACAAGACCAAATACTTTTCTCTCTCTCAAGGTACACAGTTTAATATATGCTTTTGTCATCACTGTATCAGGGGAACATCCAAATGGATGGTACGATCCTTTTGTCCTCAACCAACTTTTACAAGATAGATCATCTATACATGTCTAAGGAGGAAACATAAATATCCCAGTTCAGTATATCCAAGGAGTGCTCGGGGAAGTGTCCTAATATCAATACCCTCAGAGGAGAAATAGTGTCATCCTCAAGACATCCAATATGATGCTAAAAGACTCAATCATCCATACTCAAAAATAAAGCAACCAAAAGGTTAAAGAGTAGGAGGTACAAGCTCTACTCGAGAAGAGTTGTAGCTTATCTTCCCAAATAGCTATTTCCTCATAATTTTTAGTGAAGGAAAGTAGGCCCTCAGCCATGGGGAGAAATTCCTTGGATATACTATCTGCCCTCTTATTGTGTTCTCTAAAGACATGATGAAAGTATAAAGTGTGAAAGAAGGCCTTCAACTCCATAATGTTGTCACACCAACCATCCAGATCGAGGGAAGAGAGAGTTTCCTTATCATCTAAGCCCAAAAACTATGCTAAAATCCAATTGTCATAAAATAGTGCATACCAGCTCAAAGAGTCTACACGTGTGGGTCAAAAAATTATCCAATGCTAGCGCATGAGTGACGAAGAATATGAGTGAAACCCCTATAAGCAAGCAACACTAGGAATAGGTCAAATCACCAACTAACTACATGAATATGTGTTCCCAAGCTACCAAGTGTGAAGCACAAGAAAACAATGAACTGGTAACTTCTCAATACAATGAAAAGTACATACAATGAATGTGGAGCACTATTGATTTGGAACTAGAGCATATCAATCTAAACCTTTGGACCGAAACACCAATGGCTCCTGTTTTTCTGTGGGTTGAAAAGTCAAAATGAAAGTCAATATATGTATATATATACAAGCTTGGGGACGAAATATACCAAAAGTAATTAAATATTAACAAAAAGAATTATTCATACTTGCGTCACTAGTGGAAATTGTGAAAGTAGAATTTCCTCGACATCTAAATTTGTGCCACTAGCCTCTATTTCTTCTGGGTCAAAAAATTTGTATCATCAACGTCGTCATCATTCATGAATTTGGTATACTATATAAATTTGATATATTAAATTTCATATATTAAAAACATTATATTTCATATAATAAATTTCATATAATATTGCATACTTATGTACCATGCCCTGTTTTCATTTTGTCGAGCAACGAATCACTTATAATTGTCTCTAAAGTATGTTGCATAATGCTTAATCTCTAATCGACTCATAATTTTCAAGTGATCATCAGAATAATCATCAAATGGGCCTGAATCCAAACTAGATGCAAATGAAATACTATGTAGGTCGATTTCCACCCCTACCAATGCAGCCCCAACACGGTCTCGTATCTCTTCCCTCACCCCTCTTGCTATTTGGGATTTTGTTTCCAACTCCTCTGGTAAAGCTACGACTCTAGGATGTGGTTGTACTAACCGAGGCATAGGACGCCTATAATGAACATCTCGTCATGCATCAGGTCGTTCATATGTGCAACCTTTTCCAACACCATAGAAACTAGATCTCGTATCTGTATAGTCAGGGTCCATGTTAAACCATAACTCTGCAATCGGCATCTTAACAAAATACTGAGGAACCTCATCATTATTTGGGAACTTACCATATGCACACAGGAACCTCGAATAAATAGGTGATGCAAACAGTGGGTCATTGAATCTTGTGATATTTAGACATTTTTTGTCTTCAGGCCGTAAGTCAAAACATGAAAATACCATTTATTTTGTGACAAATCTATTTACTTCTTCAAACTTGTGGTGACCCATCACCGAAAATCGCCTCCTATGCATCATATCATGAAAAATATGGGTTGATGGTCCAACCCCAAGATATGTCTCGATCAAACTATTCATATTCTGCAAACCAATCTAGAGACAATGTTGAGTACCAAAAGAGAGATTTGAAGAATCAAGTTCTTCCTTCAATCTCGAGGAATGCTCCTTCATCTCTTCCACAATCAGCATAGTGATGTTGTCCTCCCAAGGAGTCTCCTCAGGAACATCTTTAGGATGACTGTAAAGAGGATCATATCTTTCGTTTTGAGCATACTTATGCACCCGACGACGTCTACTTGTCTCGAGAGGTGGATTAGGATCTGGAGCAGAAAACCCTATAAGAAGTAAAATGCGTGTGCAAGTATTAAAATCTATATATATAATTTTTCAATCAAATTATACACATTTAATTAAAATGTGTTCATTAGAAATACCCGATGCATCATCTTGTGCCCCATCATTATTGTTAGAATGTCTAGAAGCCCCAGTAGAAAACCAAAAATTAGCAATCACATGTAAGTTAACAAGAAAAATCATCTAATTTTTCACAAATAACACAATCATGTCAAACAAGAATTATAGTCAGAATGTACATGTAAACAACCTCTACCTGGTGATGGTGTATCTGACGAATAAGACACTAAGTTTGTCCTATGTGTTTGTCCATTGGCCCCTGTAGACCCCTCAAACATACGTCTGTCATGCTCAGAGCCACCACCTATGCATGTAACAAGATCTTAAAAATATGTGTAAAATAATATTTATGTTTATATAGACTTGAGTATGAATTAAATAACAATTGAATTTACCTGACGATGACCTCAAGGAGTGTGGATGCATAGTAGCCAAGATTGCTTCAGCCTGAAGCTGTAAATTTGTGCATGATAAGAATTTTCCACATATTAAAAAACATTCCAAACAATAATTCTAGTTAGAGTGTATGAAAAAAATATCTACCTGGCAATGGAATCCTATGTGTTTGTCCACCAGCCCCTGTAGACCCCTCAGAAAGGCGTCTGTCATGCTGAGAGCCACCACCTGGGCACAATAAGATATTAGATTTAGATGTGTAAAAGAAGATTTATTTTTATATATACTTGACTATGAATTGAATAACAATGTAATTTACCTGAAGATGACCTCTAGGTATGTCCCTGCATAGTATCCAACTTTGCTTCACCCTGAAGTTGTGAAGTTGTGCATGATAAGAATTTTCCACAGATTAAAAAACGTGTCAAAAAGGAATTCTAGTGAAAATGTACATGTAAACAATTTCTCTACCTAGCAATGGCGTATCTAAAGAATAAGACACTAAACGTGTCCTCTGTGTTTTTCTGCTGGCCCCTATATACCCCTCAGACAGACGTCTGTCATGCTGAGAGCCACCACCTGGGCACAACAAGATCTTAGATTTAGATGTGTAAAAGAAGATTTATTTTTATATATACTTGACTATGAATTGAATAACAATGAAATTTACCAGACGATGACCTTTGGTTATGTCGCTGCATAGTAGCCAATTTTGCTTCACCCTAAAGCTGTGAAGTTGTGCATGATAAGAATTTTCCACAAATTTAGAAAAATGTCAAATTTAAATTTACCAAATTTAACATTGTGCACCTGTGCATGATGAGAAATTCTCACATTAAAAGCATGTCAAAACATGTCAAAGAAGATAAATATATTTCATATTAGCAATCGAAAAGGTCAAATATGATCCCTTAAGGTTGTGGCTCAAGTATTCCCAAATCCAGAACACCCTTAGTTAGAAAGAACAACATTCTCTCAACCTTCACCCCCCTATCCCTTATCTCTCATCAATTTGGTCAAATAATTCAAGGCATGCCACCTCCATCTAAATCCTCATCTAGCAACTAATAAGTACAAGACAATTTTCCCCTTGGCTTAGAATATGGGACCTTAGTTCTTACAACCAGTATAGGGAAAAGTAAACAACTCCATAACAAATATAGGAAATATAGAAGATATTTTGGTGTACATGGTTCATGAGGAGGAAGAAGCACCACTATAACAAGAACATATAATTGATTGAATAGGATTTTTTCTTCGAGTGACATATTTAATGGGGTTGCAAGATACACATCTAATGGTAGACCTCGCCAAATGAACATCATGACACAAAATTCAGTCCCCAAGGATGGTTATGCATCCCAAACTAGAGTGAAACACATCACGTGGTCTTCATTTGGAAGCCCTATAAAATTATGTTGTTGATTAAGAAACACATCTTACTTGGGATAAGAGAGGCTTTCTTGGACATCTCTTTTCCTTCTTTGCAAAAATGAGCACAAAACCAAACGGTGAAATCATTTGACATTTTGTTAGATACATGCCCCTATTCTTCAAAATTATAGGACAAAAGTGGTGTCCTAAAAAGTTGTTACCCTCCCCACCAAAGTTCAAATACCACTTTCTGACATGTTTCCTCTTAGTGAGCTGAATGTTGATTAACTATACATAATCTATTCATGAGTTGTTAACATGTCCTTGTGCCCTAAACAATCTAGGGTTTACCCTGGGTACCATCCTTGGAATGAGAGGAACCGCCCAGGAGGTTCCCTCCCAAATATGTTACCTGGAAAAGAAAAATGAGAAACATTTAGGGGACAAATTACCTAACATCACAAAAAAAACCTAAATTCCTTTAAATATTAAATTAGATAAATTGGTCAGCTACCAAAAACATGAGCTTCAAGAGTATTTATTTCTGCACATATTGCCACTATGGCTTACACCCAAGATTACTATTTTCTACTTGAGTTTCAAGAGTATTTTTTTCTACTCGTCTTTCCACTATCTTTGAAATGTTCCTAAAAGTGACATGCATGCAAACCCTAAAAGTGGCATGCATGCAAACCCTAAAACTGACATGCAAACCCTAAAATCTATATAAGAAGGTTAGTTGAACCAAAAGGGTGTCATTGTTATTATTCCTCTTTTGGAAACACGTTTTGGGAGCTCGGTGAGATACTTAGGGTTTAGGGAAAATTGCCTTGACCTAATTGCATTCAGTGGAGAAATCTATACAATCTAACCAATTGGTAGGGTGAATCATCCAGATTCACCATTGTGTACTTCATTGATTGAATAGGAATTTTTGAATACAATGATTCCTCGAGTGACATATTTAATGGGGCAGCAAGATACACATCTAATGGTAGACCTCGCCAAATGAACATCATGACACAAAATTCAGTCCCCAAGGATGGTTATGCGTCCCAAACTAGAGTGAAACACATCATGTGGTCTTCATTTGGAAGCCCTATAAAATTATGTTGTTGATTAAGAAACACATCTTACTTGGGATAAGAGAGGCTTTCTTGGACATCTCTTTTCCTTCTTTGCAAAAATGAGCACAAAACCAGACTGTGAAATCATTGGACATTTTGTTAGATACATACCCCTATTCTTCAAAATTATAGGACAAAAGTGGTGTCCGAAAAAGTTTTTACCCTCCCCACCGAAGTTCAAATCCCACTTTCTGACATGTTTCCTCTTAGTGAGCTGAATTTTGATTAGCTATACATAATCTATTCATGAGTTGTTAACATGGCCTTGTGCCTTGAACAATCTAGGGTTTACCCTGGGTACCATCCTTGGAATGAGAGGAACCGCCCAGGAGGTTCCCTCCCAAATATGTTACCTGGAAAAGAAAAATAAGAAACATTTAGGGAAAAAATTACTTAATATCACAAAAAATACCTAAATTCCTTTAAATATTAAATTAGATAAATTGGTCAGCTACCAAAAACATGAGGTTCAAGAGTATTTATTTCTGCACATCTTGCCACTGTGGCTTAAACCCAAGATTACTATTTTCTACTTGAGTTTCAAGAGTATTTTTTTCTACTCTTCTTTCCAATTGCTTTGAAATGTTCCTAAAATTGACATTCATGCAAACCCTAAAACTGACATGCATGTAAACCCTAAAAGTGACATGCATGCAAACCCCAAAGTGACATACATACCCTAAAAGTGACATGCATGCAAACCCTAAAAGTGGCATGCATGCAAACCCTAAAAGATATGTAAGAAGGTTAGTTGAACTAAAAGGGTATCATTGTTACTATTCATCTTTTGGAAACACGTTTTGGGAGATCGGTGAGCAACTTAGGGTTTAGAGCAGATTGCCTTGACCTAATTGGATTCAGTGGTGAAATCTATACAACCTAACCAATTGCTAGGGTGAATCATTTAGATTCACCATTGTGTACTTCATTTCATCAAAGATTCATTGTTTTTAAGGAATTTTTGGAGCTTCCTTAAAGTTTATAGTTGGATGTATTCGTTCATTAATAATGGCAGCGATCCTATCAATGTTGAGAAATGGGGGTCTCCACCAAGTTTTGGGCAACAATCTTCCTCTATACAGCTACTGCTGAATTGTATACTAAAATTGTGGTTATCTCCATCCATTCCTCCTCAAAGCACAGGGCAACGATTTACTGTGGACAAGGGTTCATTCTATTGGTAAAAAATTACCAGTGAGAAGAGGAGTATCACGAGGGAACTCAGCCTGTTTAATAAGCGTGATCTCTACAGGAAGGAAATAACGCAACGAAGGCTCACTTAAATTTCCCTAGATAAAAGGGATGGAGTACTAAAGAGATCGTGTTCACATATTTAAGGGTTGCATACACTCAAGAGAGGTTTCATTAGTCTATCTGGATGCCCTTCCTCCAATATGGGCATAGCTCTCAAGTAAACCCACTTCCATTAGGGCCTATTCATCATTTTTGTTTCTACATCAAACTGCTACAACCCTTAGAGATTGACTTTCCATTATTATTTGAGATCTGCATGCACATAAGAAGGAAGGGATCAACACATGGAAGGTGCTCCTAGCTAAGAGTGGTACTCAAAGATTCCATTTCGTTGAAGCATATTCATAAATTTATGTGTTTATATCAGGTTACTACAGCCATCAAGCAATCCACCCTTATCACTATTTGAGACGGTGTGAACCATCAATCTGGGAAATTAATTATTTGCATAGCTGGGACATTCTTAGGCATTCATTATCTTCAGACTTTTGGAATCACCTTGATCACTAAAATAATTTGTACAGTCATCTACAATTCAACTCTGTTAAGGCTTAAAAGACTTCCATCTCAGTTATTGTTGTCCAAGGTGCTTCTCAGATCATATCTGATAATTTCTTGAATTTACATTATTTCTACGCTACAATTATTTATGGATATATATTGCAATTTTTATGAATCTCTGGGTTAAGTCTGATATTGGATACAAATAAATATCATTATTGAGTATAGATATCAGCAAGTCTAGTATGATAAGGAACCCTGAATGGTGTTGTGAAATTTCCTAATAATAAACCCTATTCAAACATTACACCCTCATTTACAAACAAAACAGAGGTTAAGGAATGTATTGATCAGAGAAGTTTCAAGAGTCATCAACCAAAACACAAGAAAAATCACAATAATCTATACCAGATTCAGTTTGGGATAATATAGTCTTCCACCTAGGATTTCTATTTTCAGTCTTACTGAGTAGTTCTAGTAAGCATCTAATATTGGATATGGTCCAGATCAGCCTAAAAAATATGGTGGACACGAAGGGACATGTACCTAGTCCGGATCAGCTTCTAAAATATGGTGGAAACTAAGGGACATACCTAATCTGGATCAGCCTCAAAAACTATGCTTTGTATTTTTTATAAGAACTTACATAGAATACTGATATAACGTGGGTTCTTCTAGTAGAGATATTTAGATCACTGTACAATATGCTCATACATTATGGATATTACGTAGCTAATACATTTACTGTAATTATTAGTAGTAAGATCTGTACTCATTACTTAGCTTGATGCTTCTTCTTATTCCCATTAATTTATGGTGTTGATGTTCTCCTTATTGAAATAGCGTGTTTACAGTAGTTCTTATTTGTGCTTATCTATGATGTTGTAGATAGAGATAGTTAACCCCAAAGTAAAATCCCTAAAATAAGAGTCACCATATTTAGATATGACCTCCCAACATAGTTTTATTAACTTCATAGTTCAATGATCTATGAAGAATTTAAAATACCCACCTAACAAATAATGCTCAAACATATGGAGCATGTATACCATGGCTAGGCCTTCCACTTTAGTACTGGCATAGTTTCACTTGGATCAAGTCAACGTGTTTCTATTAAAGTAAACTTTATGAAATAAGATTGATTCTCTAGGTTGTGCATGGATACCTCTCCAAATGATAATTGAAACATTGGCATGTACATGGAATTCATCCATCCACTTAGGGAAAACTAAAATTTCCATCATTACCAGTTTATTTTTTAGGATTTTAAGGATGCTTTTACACTCCTTGTACAAATACATTCTTTGTTTTTATCTATTTCATTCTTCAATTACTCTGTAGTCTTCTTAATAGTAGCATTGCCATTGATGAACTGTCAAGAATACCCAATTTACCCAATATTTAGTTGCAAGATATGGACATTAGTGGGCGGATTAAGTTACTAGTGACAATTTTCTTAGTGGGATCAACCAATACACTTTCATGAAGACAACATGTCCTATCATAATTCCAACATTGGTGTAGAAGATGCACATTTTCAGGTCTAAGAAAATTCATAGCTACCGACACCTCTAGAAACTCAAGTGAAGAACCAAAATATGATCTTTAAATAGGTTGTGCATCATCCAATCATCTAAGTATACCTTCAAAAACTTATATATATATATATATACTCAAAAAACGTTGCAAGGGAAATCTAAGAGAACATTGCAAGGGCACTAGAATGTAATGAGATTGTACTCATCATATCCCCATTTAGTTGTGAAGGCCATATTATTTATCTTCTTTGGTAATACATACTTATTTGTACCGCAAGAATCCAACTATAAGGAGTAAGTGTTATTTATGTCCTGCAACATGATCTAGCACCTTGTCACTATAGGGTGTTGGAAACTAATCATGGACATAAGTGGGGTGGTAACTAATCATGGTCATAATTGGGGTTGAGGTATACAAATCAACAGATACTACAATTTCTACAGATCATGTATTCTTGTCTTGAACCATAATTGGACTATTCAAATACGATTCAGGAATATGAGACTAATATCCAATATTAATCTATTTCTTCTTTTGCCCTCTATCTAATTCTAGGATTCAATATGTAGGTCTCATGCCATCTGTTTTGCCACCACCACAGGTTCTAGCATTCATGGGTTGGGGTGGGAAAACAACTCTCAATTTCGACTAACTGATTCAGTTTGGACAAGCCCTTGATTGGTTTCTCTCCTACACAGCAAGTGGATAGGTTCCCGCTACCCCTAAACGTAAAATATTCCATACCTAATAACATAGTGAAACTTTCTGAAATGAAAAATGGAATTATTATTAAATAATAAATAATTTTTAGTACCCCAAGTGGACCATTTACATTCCCTAAATAAACAACCCTTGAATCCATGTTTGTTTTGTTTTTTGTTTGTTGGGATAGCCGAGCATTTAAGGTCCTTCACGGTGGTTATAAATCATTGCCAATAAGTAAGTTAGTCAGTCAGTGCCCAAGAGGTTCCATTGTTAGCCATTCAGGGAAGGATATTTCATCAGAAGAGTTATGTCCGTTCTATTTGAAAAACCTCCCCCAACCATTCAATTTTTTATGGTGAATGCAACATAATGGAAAACCTGTATTTGTAGAGGAAAATATATATGCAACTCCAAAAAATTTATTACGTAATATTTCATTCATATTTCATATTATGGTTTGCAATTATTATTAAATAATAAATGATTTTCAGTACCTCAAATGGCCCAACAATGGTGATTCTAGGATTCAATATGTAGGGTCTTCCCTTAACAAAATTGGAATCTAGATTTAGTTCAATTTTCATTTATCCTAACTCTCCTTTTATTCATTACATCTCAATTAAAATATTAGGAAAGAGGTCAATTATTCTCCAAGGCAACCTCTTATAATGCTTATGCATCCCAATAACTCATATCAATTGGTACGCACCAATTCCTACAATTCATGATACTTTGGTCTGAGCTCCTGAGCAACCCAGCAACTAGCCACTCTTTATATCTTTTGGCTACGACCATGATGCCTACATATCCCCACTCGTATAGGTCTACATGGATCAGAACCCTAAAAAATGTTAGACCCAACAAGACAGCATGTCCCCTAACCTGCTAGTTCGAACTAGAGTTTGACACCTAGTCCTGGCGTCTCACTGCACTTGGCTTGTCATTACGGGGGAGGTTCATGAAGCGAGAATAGTTCTTTACCCGCCCTACACCCTTTACTGAATTATTTGATTAAACCATAAACTAATTTTATGGTGCAAATAGGTGTCATAGCAGCTCACTTTTTACTTTCCCCTGGGCTTAAGGAAAGTGGCGAAAACCTATGACCTAAAGTAAAGTAGCCACCTCCTTACCCACCTCCTTTCCTAAGACTATACGAAGTGAGGGAAGCTAGAGATTGATGCTGCTTCTATCTCTTATTTTCCTAATTGATTGGCTTTACAAAATGTAGAACCATAGCCCATTTGAGGATACACAAAGTGAAAGTAATGTGAGGTATATCACAAGTGATAGAGACGACATCACGTGTGGTTTCCCTCTTTGGCATCTCTTCTCCTTCCTTATAAGGTCTTTTTCATCTTCCATTACTTGGGTAAGAAACAAATCATAAAGTGAGAGATGTAGCTATGACTACTACAGATGGTTTGACAAGAGGAATGAGAGTCATTGACACAGGAGCTCCTCTGAGTGTTCCAATTGGTGGAGATACTCTCAGACAAATTTTTAATGTTCTTGGAGAACCTGTTGATAATTTGGGTCCCGTAGATGCTCGCATGGTCCCTAACTAGATATGGAACTGGTCATGGCCTAGGCACGGGATTGGATCTAGATATCCAACAAATGGATCTTTCTCTATAATGAATGGAATTGAATATATGACTGGAAATAGATATCTGGGTCATCAACTAGGTTTTCTGGTTAGGGCTATGTCTCTAGAACGGTATCTGCAACTAGAACTTAAATTGAGCAAGCTATATTGAACGAGGTATTCCTACATAATAGATTTACTGTACTTATTATTAGTAAGCTCTGTATCTCTACCTTTTCCTAAATAAATTATTTTCAATTACCCACTACCCAGTAGGTAGTAGGACCAGCACAATAAGCTAGGGTTGCAGGAGCTGATCCATAAGCATATCCAATAGCATAGCTAGAATTTTCGCTGGTTAATTAAGTTAAAGATTCCCCATTCAAGGTCCAGCATCAATTGTTTAACTGACTGATCCAGATAATCTAGTTACAGTGTCAAAGGCTATTAGCACTGAAATCTCTAGGTCAATTGCATATATAATTCATCCGGTCAGAGCAAGGAGGGGAGGATAAAATACACATTGAGCAGGCAGAAGGAGACACAGCAATAGGCAGGAGGAAACACACAGTGGCATGGCAAAGACACGTGGCTTTGTGGTTGCATCAGATCCACCTATACTACGATAATTAGATCCTTCAAATAACCTTGAGCTACTATATACATGTGTAGATAAGGAAAGAAAGGAGACTTATCTACCTACGCTAAACACTATTTCCTGGGGCTTGGGCTTTAACCCGTACCTACAAGTCATAGGGTCATGGTTTATTTATTTAAGTTAATTACAACTTTGTTATCGAATGCCCAATGAATTCCTAGCATGGCCCAATATATGGTAAATTTAATACCATAAAAGGTGGCATAACCAGAAGATAGAGAGTCTGAACATGACCTTATGAGAACTGGTAATTTCAAGAAAGAAAGGTAGCATGTATCTTCGGATGCAAATAATGAAAAAATGCATGTACCGGGATATATAATTCTGACCTAATTGAGCGGAAACCCCTTCATCTTGGAATGAACCGAAACGATGATGATGGTCGACTGAAACGACACATGAAATGGGTGCCCAAACTCTGTTTGCAAGCCCGAAAAGGCCTTACCAAGCGTGAAAAACTGTTACCCTTCCTGACCAAAAAACCTAAAATAGTGCGATGGTGGACTAAGAAGAACCCGGAAAACCTCTTACCCTGACTAAAAACCCAGCGAAATGATGACGATGGACTAAGAGGAACCCCGAAAAGCCAATGACCAAGCGTGAAAAGCAACGGATTGATTTTCGGGGTGAAAGCATGAGAGCGAAAAACCAAACAAATTATGACGATGGTTGGCTAAGTGGGGAGGGGGTTTGGATTTATATAGTTAAACATTTCTTGGCCGAGAGTTAAAAAGGAATCTAATCTCTTGGCCAAGAAACATTTCCAAGAATTTAATGTAAAAATTATGGCAATACTCTCGGACGAGAAAGTTTAAAACTCTCAGACGAAAATTTATCTAACTATGGAATAACTCTCGGACAAGAGAATTTTAACCGTGGTTAATTTCTCATCCGATATATTTTACAACTCTCGGTCGAAAAAATATGTTGACTTTTTTCTCGGCCGAGAAATTGGAAATTATACAAAAAAAAATGATTTGTCACATAATTGTTTCCCAACTTCGTGTTTTCACCCTCATATTAAGGAAATTACATTGCAGCTGAAAAGCTCAGATTTAGAAACTGAAGTTATAACTAGGGTTTGAAAGAAACAAATAAACTTTACACAAGAATCGATCTTCGTTTCTTTATTTTTAATCAAAACACATGTAACCTATGACATACAAATTTTCTATGAATCATACCTTATATATAACTACATTCTTAGTAATATTATAACATAGCCGAAAAGGCTTATTTTAAATAAATTACAAAATCGAATCTAGCCAATAAATCAAAACCTTTATTTAAGCTAGGGTTTTAAATAATTATTTTAATAACTAAACTTAACAAAGTTAATATTATTTGTCTGTAATATGTAGGTCACAATGTTGAAACATGTCAAGGCCTTTACAGCCAAAACAAGAAATTCTAAATCTACATTAGGTAAAGGCCGAAATCAAAACATTAAGTCATTCATCAATTTCTTCACACATATGTAAAAATGCTCTTAATATTTTCTAAATACCATTAATTCACCAACAGAGATCAAAACCCTTAAGAGCAAGTTTGTCGCAGGAGAAACAACCTATTAGAATCATTTTCATTAAACTGTCTACGCATTTTTCCTTATGGATCTTAGTTTAAGAACAAACAGTAAATCCATAAATACACATTGTTATGTACTTAAAAATTCCACATTACATAAACAGAGGAATTATTTTCTTTAAAAACTTCCAATTCTATTCTAAACCCGAGTTTGAAACCTGTAGGAACGGTTATGTCCACAAGTAATAAATCAAATGTATAACTATGGAAAATGTGAATTCATTCACGGTTAACACGAGCATCTCATGACATGAAGGGAGAACAACCCACGAAATTACCATGATAGAGCATTGCTCTGTATTATAAAAATAAACGAACGAAACAGAAAAATGGCCTCTCGCCCTTAACATTACAAACTAACCACTTCATTACCATAAATGGAATCATGGCCTTAACCATGCAAAAATTAGCAACTACATTTACCATATGTGCTAAACGATTGTCCAGGCCCTAAGAATATTTAAAACAAAAACTACAGAGTTAACATCAAAACGACAGCTAGACTGAGAGTCTTTGTAAATTGATACTGAGAAAACTAAAGAACTAAAAATCTTACAACGAACCCTTATGAGGTTTTTTGTTTAAAATAAACCACACATTACAAGTTTTGGAGCGACATTCAGAAACGGTTGATGAAACACTCCTTAAAAACTAGAACCTTGTCATAGCAGTAAACACTTTACACCACGAAGCACCCCAAAGGAAGAATCCAAGAAGATTACCATTTTTCGCTCTAGAACGACAAGTATACAAAGATAAATCCATGCTAAGAGAATGTCGTCACAACCCAGAGCCACAGAAAGTAAGGCGATAAGTCTTACCGGGGCCAAGACTCCATCACCATGGCGGCCATTCAGGATCCAAGTGCAGCATCCCAAGTCTGTAACCACCTGCACAATTAAATATGAAAGGTCAATAAAATATCGTAATGCATTTTGTTTATTTGTAATGGAAACGAATTATGTAAAACATAGAAAGGACTTACCTGTAATGTTTTCTATAAGAGGTCGCTAAAGCAGTAAAAGCTTCACTGCGACTGTTCTTCCATTGTGTTGAACCATAGCCACCTGAGAGAACCAACAGTCTTGTAAAGAAAGAAACGTAAGCCATTGTGTACAACAAGTTTTTGATGCAAGAACTCCTAATGAGTTGGGAGTATGAGATCGATAGCCTCAAGGCTGAAGGCTGAGGCCAAGGGGTTGGCTCTCTCTCCTCCTCACCACAGAGCATAAACCAAAACACAACATTAGACAGGTAACTAAATTCAAGGATCAATAAAACCCTTAGGGTTTTTCGAGGAATGAACGTGATTTCCAGCTGGTGTATTAAAGCCATCGTGTGGCTTGTACCTCATTACATTAAAACCAAACTTCAACATCAAATCATTTTAATTTCTCCAAACCTTTGTTACCTTGTCGATGCCATAATATTTTCTTATACATAAATTCACTATCATATGGAAAGGATAAACCTTATCTTTCCTTGTTTTTTGTGTATGCCTTTTCTTAGGGTTGTGTATAGTCTAGCTTAGGACCTTGTATAGCTAGGATGTTGTAAGCCTTGTCGTCACTACCTGCAATAAGTTCATAAGGGTTGCTTTAGCCATATGAGCTAAGTAAGACCCATAACCCACCTTTCCCAACATCTAATTAGGGCTATTTAGTTTTCAAATGGAAACATAACCAACAATCACAACAAATGTGATGGACACAAAATAAACATGAGATTTCTTTCATAAATTGACATCAAGGAAACTAGTGTCGACATGATGATAAGTCACATAATAATCTTGTCAGAATATGTCATTTATGTGCATTTGTTAAACAATTTCAAACACGAACTAAAGAATATCCAAATTTATGAATTTAAGACTAAACATGCTTAGAGGTTTGTCATAGCTATGTTAAAGAGCAAATTTAAAACATGAGATAGATCTCATTATTCTTTTACAATAGTAGTTAAGACTCTATTTAAATATATATATATATATATATATATATATATATATATAT
>LPNX010508035.1:1202-79828 GCA_001517045.1 Pseudotsuga menziesii
ACTGGAGCAGGTATCCCTCCACTAAACAAAGAGAAGGGAGAGCTCGTGTATGGGACCGAAATAGGGGTATGGAATCTCTTCCCATAAGAGGTGTTTCCCCCAAACTGCATTCCTACATATGAAGGAGATGGACCTACGTACGGACTGGATGGGGGGATGTGCCCCCCGCTCCAAGGAAATCCTTGGACATAAGCCAAGGATCCTACCGGACCACTCTGAGTAGTGTAAGGGAAGGAAGAGGGAATGGTAGGTATATTGGGGATCCCAACAACCGTGTTACCAGAAATACCTCCTATGTTGGAGTGAACCGGTGGTTGAACCACCCGGCTGGATGGAGTTAAAGGGGTAGAAGGAAAACTAGATCTAGGGGCACTAACCGGGGGAGGCAGTACCCCTTCAACCGGAAGGGTTGAGGTAAACACAAAAGAACTCTCTTCCACAAAATACATGACTCTACTCAAAGGGACACCTACTACTGGTGAACTAAAAGGTCTAACTTGGACGATCACAGGATCGTTAAGATCAGTCAAGGGAGAGTTAAAATTTCTTGCAAACTCTTCAGTCTACAATTCTTCTATCTCGAGTGTGTCTAAATCAAAACAGTTAGCTTTCAATTCAGGTTCACCAAGAACCTCACTTACTCCTACTGGTTCAAAAGAACCGTCTGTGCCTAATCTTCGCCTTTGGGGTAAAGGTGGAGGCTCCAATGCAGGACGAGGAGGAAGGTTTCTCAACCTTCTTGACCTTCGAACTAGTTGGTCCTCCAGAATTAAAAATTTGACTAAATCACACCCTAAGGTCAACTAAGCACAAGCAAATCCACAGAGCATACACTAAAAAGATCCTAGAGTCTCAAGCAATCAAACCAGGGTATAAAGATATGCTTTCCCAAAGAAAGCTAATGAACAGTTACTTGGCATCCTTGAGGGGTTCTCAGGCACAAGCGAAGGAATCACCCACCACCCTCCTGCACTTTCCATAAGGGTTACCTTCCAAGCCCGTTTGAGGTGAACCAGAAATAACCTTCCGGTTTACCTAGGTATGAACCCTAAAGAGACAAGAGACTAAGGCTACCTTGACAATACCAGCTGTCTGGGGGGACAATCGCAAGCCAAACTCATACGCATGGGCAGGGTAGCTGAGCCCGAAACTCTATCTAGGACAGAATCCCCAGATGTGTAAAAGTCCTGGGTTATGTTTTGACAAGGATTCAGGGGGTTATCCCCTCTATCCAAGCCTCCACGCGGCCTAGTGCTTAACTCCCGTTTGAGAGGAGCTTCCCAGATACAGTGATAGAATCAAGGATTTACCTAAAGATAGGTCCACTACGTCTGAGTTTATAACTTGTGGGAAGTTTACACTCCCTAGCCCACAAGTCTAGCCTAAGCTAGTAGGTGAAAAGGCCCTAAAAATAAAAACTTACTAGTAAATTTTAATTTATGCTTTTATTTTAAGGGCTGTTTATTACTCAAGCGGAAGTGGAAGTGATGTACTGTATGGTGTTTTGACTCAGCAAGAAATAAATGAAAGTAAAGTGTATTCAAAGCAAACTACTACTATAAAACAAACTTCTTTTCATTTTTTCAAATATGTATTGATGAACTACAGCACTGATAAGAGAAACTAAACCTATGTTTTTGTAATTTTCTGAGATTATATATTTTTAAAATGAAGCAAACACTACTTATGCAAAAATCACAATGCAAAAGACTAACTATGTTTTGTTTTCACTTTAAAAATTGCTCAAAGAAACTACTATGCATCTACAATGCACTATGTTTGAGTCAACTTGAAACTTACAAACTGTATACAAACTACAAACTGAAAACAAACAGGCTGCCAAAACCTATAGACCAGCAAAAGAAGCAGGCTAGGAACCTAGCTTGGGTGCAAACAATGATACAAAACCAATGCAGACTTAAAAAGGCAAGTGCAAACCAGCAACTGTCAGAAAGCAGACTGGAAAAGCAGAGTCCAAAATCCTGATCACTGATCTAGACTAAGACACTTTAACCAAGAACCCAAACAAGCCAAATGCTTCAGGATGCAAACAGTAAATAAATCAAGTAAAAAGGACTCAAATGGCTTTCAAAAAGCACTAAGATATGATTACCTGAGGCAATCAAGCAAACTCCACAGCATTGTTAAAGAAAGTCTTTTCAGAAAACAAGAATTATAACAGGAAAAAGAACAAGCAAACTCTTACTCAGAAATCCCAGTTTCCAGAAGTACTTGCGACTGTCCAGCAGTGCAAGTCGCGAATGATTCACGACTGTTCAGTGGAACAACCCACGAATTCAACTCTATACTCGCAACCATCCAGTAGGACAACCCACGAATGGGTATAAAAATTTTCTTAAAAGCAAAGAAAAAACCCTAAGACTTTCAAACACTAAAGTAAACAAGATCCAGGATAAAAACCACAGTCAGACTCACAAGCAAAACTGTTCAGGATAACAGAAATGACCTACAGCAGTCTAGGCTTCCCCAGTGGAGTCGCTAGTTCTGTTGTAAGGGATTATGCACCTAATAAATGTAGGTCAGGGAATACCAACATACTCAAACACTTACAAACAATTGACTTCTGAAGTACAGAATAGGAAACAGGAGGATTAAAGGAACTTACTTGTTAAACGACGTTTGATCCTTGCTAGTCCTCTTCCAATCTGCTCCACTTCCAAAGTCTTCAAGGTTCACTCCTATTTCACCTATTCAGAGACAATCTTCCAGATATATTATGATTCATATATATATGTTAGCAGGTTAGATAAATCAAATATAACATACTGAAGCATAAACAGTTATCAAACCAAGATATGTAAGACACATGTGGAAGAAGTAATCTCTTTATTATCAATAATGAGAAAGTTCAGAGTACAACCAAACGTCTGAGACAAGGACTCCTCTGTCACCAAAGGATTCTAAGTTTCACTGCTCCAAAGACTTCTGTAAACAATCCACCAACATAACTTTGCTCCAAAGTGTAAGTCCCTACAACCCTCCCCAAGGCCTGTATTTATATGGGTGAAATAAGGCAGTTCTTGAAGGTTGGGGAAGTTGTAGCAGTTAGGGAGATTAAGTAAAATGACTTAACTAAACTCCCATTAGCGTGTGATTTTGTGTTTTAATATTTGGAGACACATTGGTGGGTCTGTAGTAGAGCAACCCACAAATGATTCGCGACTCTGTATAAGCACAACCCACGAATACATGGATTCGCGACTTGCTGTGAAGGATACTCATGAATGACTCGCGAGTTGTCAAGAATGAGAGTTGTGAATACATCCCAATATGGCTAAATGGAAAAGTAACTAGATGGATGAAGGTAGAATGTATTTCATGACAAGCCAAGCTATAGTGTCAAGGGAAAACCTCTATCCATAAGTGTCCTTTTGTGTGCCAACATGAGGGATATCAGCACTCGGATGGAGAGGTGCCACTCAGGTGTATAACAAGCTTGGAGAAGTATATCTGTACACTGTTGTCATCAGAACCTATGCTTGTCTCTACGTCTACCTCTAGTTCCTGCCTCTGAATCACCATTTTGATTGGTGGCACTAACGCTGGTGTAACTAGTGGAACACTATGATCAACACCATATGTCTCGAACTCCACTGTGGCTTTGACATCCTGGATGGCCTCTATCAACTTATTGACATGTCCCCTGACCTGGGTAGCAATGTTTACTTGTTTCTTCCTTGGACTAGCAAGGTTATCTTGCGCGACCTTAGCAATAGTTTCAGTAAGTTCTTGGAGATCATATTCAGTCAATGTGTTTGTGTTCGCAGTTCTGTCGGCTTTCTGCTTCTTGCAGGACAAGTGGCCCTCTTATTTCTATGCGTGTGTATGTGTCTACGGATGATATTTAATTGGTGGGAACTCTGATGCAATATGGTCTGAGTCATACATATTATCATCATCCTCATTTTTTTCCTATGATGGATCATCTTGGTTTTCATCGCCTTCATGCTCTTCACCATTAACTTGGTGAAGTGACGGTTCCTCTGCATTCTGCTCTTCAGGAACCGGCTTTGCTAGTGGGTCATGCCATTACTTTGGAAAAATATTAATAATTGCATCCACATCCTCGTTTGTCACCATGAAGTATGCATGGTGCATTTGCTTGAATGGGTCCTTTGTTGGCAGCAGGGTTATATTATGCACATCAGTACCGTCGCAGCATGGATTTTGTGGGACTTTCGGACAACATCAAGCAGCACCTCTGCATGCACAAAGAATGCAATGTTGTTATCTTTGTGTCGATTGTTGTCCACCTTGTCTTCCCACATATTCTAGTACCTTACACCAAGGCATGGTAGTGGGACATCCATATGGACGTAGTCTGGTGGGTTACCCCACACAGTGAGAGAAATCAAGATCAACAGCCAGGAATAGTGGAATTTGCAAGTGTCCTTGTACTGGGCCTACATCATATCGTCTATGAGTTTATTCAGCAGGTACCACAACCAAATGAATACTCCTTCTAGCACACATAAATTTTCTAGTTCCACCACCGTTGCTGAACATTGATTGGGTATCATCTTGTGGAGCATCTTACAAGATAGGATCTTTGCGGCGAAGTGCACACTTTTGTCCTGGATGGGCCCAATCAAGAAGCCCCAGCTTGCTCGCTAAAGGCTATGCTTCCACTTGATAGGGTTAATGTCTTTCTTGGCCAAGTATGGCGCTAGATCATCCCCTTCATTTGGGAGGCCATTGATCCTTGAAATTAATTCGGCATCTATCGGATATGGATGATCCAGCCATAGGCATCCTCTATGGAAGCAGACCAGTAACTGCTTCACATACGTATTGACTTGTATGCTATGGCCAAAGTGAGGCATGAACAACATGTTGGTCAGACCTGTGCAGGAAATTCCTGTGGCCCAATCCATTTGTTGATTTATTTGTAACTTCAGAATGTATTCAGTTGTATATCTTATGTATTGTACCCCGATGTTCCTATAGAGAAGTATCAGTAATGTAATTGAGTCATGTCATATCCTGATGTTCCTACCAGGAGAATCAGTAATGTAAACAAGTCATGTAATGTAACCCTCCTTATTGATCAAGGGTTAAAGTCCCCGCAATTGTGGGGCACTAGGGTTGTTAGAATCTCCTACAGAATTCGGCCCTAGTGAGTTAATGTAAGTCGGGTCATTGGTACCCTAGTTGTGGTGAATCGAGCCTACATAACTTAGTTAGGATTACTCGATCCTACATAATAGATTCAAATATTAAAGTGAATGAAAGAATATAAATAGAGAGTGAGCCTCTCTATTTATTACACACACACACTCAACTAGGGCGCATGAGTGAGAGAGAGAGAGAACAACTGTTGGAGATCATATTTTCTATCTTTGGGTTTTACTGCTGCCATTGGTGCTCATTCTATATCTGAGGAAGTTGTGGGTTTTTCTCCTTTATGGTTTCCCCAAGGAAAATTATTTGTGTCTCTGTGATTATTGTTGTGCATGGTATTCTCTCAGATAAGATCCTAAGATCATATTGCTTAAATGATAAAAATCTATCATGGTATCAAAGATAACCTGAGAAGAAGACATTGTGCAGCTGCAGAAGCTAGGAATTCTTATTTTTGGGTCTCTCTCCACAATCCATAAGCAAAAGAATGCTAGGCTAAATCTCCATTGAAGGGCGCATCTTTCTGTCGAAGCAGAATTTGATTCCGGGCATTTTCAGTTTTTGTTGCAGGAAATTAGGGATTTTTACTGAAGAGGAATTTTTGAGTGATCTTGACATAGGATTGATCTCCTCATCAAAATTGAAGTTTAGAGACCAAGTTCGATATTTTTGGTTGGGTAAAACTCTGAGAAAGTCAAACCCTAGTTTAACCTCGGGCCTGAAAAAACACTAAAATACTAAAACGGGTAGTTTTGTTACATTCACTATATCTTGAGATTGAAGAAGTATCAGGGGCCAAAAATTTCACAAGACAAATAAAAAATCATGATGTACCGTTTTTAAAAATTTCAGCCTTATATTCTCTATATTCTAGTAGATATGTTTCCTCCAAATCAACGTTCCAGCCTCTTCCAGGATTCATCCCTAAACAAGACAGCTAGGGATAATTTCTATATCTTGGGATACAAATATCCAAATGCAATTTCACAAGATGTTATAGATAGCTCATGTACTTTAATTTCTTTGGTAAAACTTTCAAACCCCGAAGTTGAAACAGTGACACATGGCAGTCTATACAACGTCGCTATGCTGAACAATCCTGAAACAAGTCACCTTGGGAAAACTCTCATAATTCTTAATTGGTGAAACAAATTCTAGTAAAACCTATGATGTTGGAAAGAGGATAGATGAGGTTATGGTAGTAAAATATTTTAGACACAAAGGAGGAGTAATTTTGGAGATACCATAGAAACAGTATCAAGCATTTATGCAGAAGAAATTGGTAAACTAGGGCTTCCTGTTCCGGGAGCTTCCCTCCACTATTTTCAGAAAAGGAGTACATTGGATAGCTTGCCTTGAATATTTCTATATTTCTATCCAATAATATCTGAAATATTTCAAGTTTTGAAAATTAGGTTTCTCTGACAAACCCTAGATCAGCCAGCTCTGGAACCAGGACGGACACCTCAAATCGGTAAGATCTAGTCTTTTGCTATTTACAGTTGAGGTTCTCATTTCAAAATGAATAATCACACAATATTGATGAAAATATTGGTGAGGATGACAACTTCCAAGCATGGAAGTATAGGATCTCACAATTTCTTGAATGAAATGAATCAGACACCTACATAAGTATAGAGGTTCCAGTTCTAGAGGGAGATGAGGCTAAAGCTTTACACAAGAAGAACTTGGTCAAGGCCAAGAAGATCATTGATGATTCAATCAAGGATCAACTTATACTACAAGTGTCTTCCCTAAAGACACCTAAATATATGTTTTGATGAAGCTATAAATCGAAATATGACTTTGAGAAACCAGTTGAAGAATGTGAAGAATGCAGAGACCATACAGTCATACTTTACAAGGGTCACTCAAATAAAAGAACAACTTGAATAAGTAGAAGAAGGACGAGACAGGCGATTGTAAAGATTCAAATAATAGTTTTCCATTATGAATATTTCTTATGAAATGTTTCTAATGATACAAATGCATTTGACTTGTAGGAAAGATCGTGTACAATCGCCTACAAGAAAAGAAGGACGATACTTGTTCCAAAGAACAAGTGACAACAGTTCAAGAAAGAATCCAAGATGAAGAATAATATGAAGATACTTTCAAAAGAAAGAAAGAGGCCTCAGAGACACTCCATCTATGTGAAACTGTTCAACTACATGATTGATGCATATCCTTCCGGATACAAAGAAGTATCCAAGAATAAAGGGAAGGAGAATATTGGTTCAAGAAGAATGATGTCTAGGATGCAGTATAAAGACCTGAAGGGAAGTCTATAATGTCTTCCATATGGATCTACATGATCCAGCATGTAGTAGATGGAAACATCGTGGGATACAAGGAAAGATTCGTAGCATGAGGCTTCTCATGGAAAGAAAGCATAGACTACGAAGAGAAATTTACGGCCACTAGAATTTAAGACACATGACAGGAAGAATCATGTGTACAAATGGGTGCGAGAAGAACTTTTGAAAAGGTTCAAGATAGAGGATCTTGGTATCCAGTGACCCTAGATGATACATAGAATATTAGTAGCAGAGGGAGCTACTTGTCACTCCGGTACAGAATGTCTCTGTGCATAGAATACGAAAGACAGAGGGAGAATGATGCTCCACTTCGGAGGGAGTGACTGCAGAAGATCCTCAGGTTCGACATGGTACGATAGAATGGAAATATTGTTTATGTGATTGTAACTTCAGAATGTATTCACTTGTATTTCTTATGTATTGTAACACGATGTTTATTCTAGGATGTATTTGTAATGTACTTGAGTCATCTCATGCCTCCGATTTTCCTATCGGGAGTTTCTATAATTTAAACAAGTCATGTCAAGTCAAGGTGGGTAACCCTCCTATTTTATAAGGGTTAAAGTCCCCACAATTTTGGGGCATTACAGTTATTAGAATCTCCTAGATAGGTCGGCCCTAGTAGGGTTTAGTCAAGTCAGGAATTAGTATAAATAGAGAGCTAGCCTCTCTATTTATCACACACTCATCCACACTCAGTTGTAGTGCATAGCTAAGGAAGAGAAAGACACTGGGGCAAGGAAGAAAGAGGTTACTACTGTCAGGAGATCATCTTACTGTTTTGGGATTTAATTTTGCTGTTGATTCTATCTCTGAGGAATTTGCGGGGTTTTCTCCATTTATGGTTTCCTCAAGGAAAAACATTGTGTTCATTGTCTCTTGTGTTTTATTGTTGATCTTGGTGTTCTCTCAGTTAAAGATATTAATGTTATGCTAGCTTAATGTTAAAAATCTAACATGGTATCAAAGCTAACCTGAGAAGAAGACATCGTACAGCAACGGGAACTAGGGCTTCCTATTGTGGATCTCTCTCCACATATTTTCAAAAAACGTAGGGTGGAATAACTCTCCTCCCTAGGGGGCATCTTTCTGTCGAAACAAAATCCAATTCTGAGGTTTTTCAGTTTTGGACTCGACACTACTACCAGAAATTAGGGCTTTTCATAGAAGAGGAATTTTTCAGTGAGCCCAGGCCTGGATTGATCTCCTCCCCAAAATCGAAGTTAGGGATCAAATTAAAATCATTTGGTTAGATAGAGCTCTGGAAAAGCAAAACCCTAATTTGCTCCTGAACCAGCACTATAGGATTTCAGCTCCAAATCCAGATTTGTCATCTTGACCTGGTAAGATCTAAATCTTTTGTATTTACATTTGAGGTTCTTAGTTAAATATGCTCATCATTCAAAGATTGATGAAAAGCTTGAGGGAGCTGATAACTTCTGAGCCTGGAAGTATAGGATCTCTCTGGTCCTGGAAGAAAATGAGTTGGACTCCTATATCAATGAGGAGGCTCCAGTTCTAGAGGGAGATGAGGCTAAGGCCTTACACAAGAAGAAGTTGATTATGAAAAAGAGGATTATTGCTGATTCAATCAAGGATCACCTCATACCACAAATGTCCTCCCTAAAGACACCTAAATCTATGTTTAATGCCCTAAATAAATTGTTTGAAGGGAAGAACATAAACCAGAAGATGACTCTGAGAAACGAACTGAAGAATGTGAAGATTCAGAATGCAGAGACCATATAGTCTTACTTCACTAGAGTTTCTCTGATCAAGGAACAACTGGAAGCAGTAGATGAAGAAGTGGAAAATGCAGAGATTGTAATGACCAACTGGAATGGTCTCCCTAGGACATGGAACTCTTTCATTCAAGGGATCTGTGCCAGAAAGAAGTTAGTTAAGTTCAGCAGACTTTGGGAAGAATGTTCACAAGAAGAAGCTTAGATGGCGGCTCGAGAAGAGAAGATGGGAAGTGAAGATCAAGATTTCACAGTTTAATCCAAGAAACCCAGAAGGGACCATCCTCATCATCATTCTAAAGGTAAGAACTCTTCTCACAGGAAATCTCAACTCAGATGTTATACTTGTAATGAAATAGGACACTTTGCAAGATATTGTCCTAAAAGCAAAAGGAACTCTCACAAGAAGAAAAACAACAAGAGAAGACATCATGCTCATGCTGCAGAGGATGATGAACCTTCCACAAAGAAGACCAAATATGAAAGTGAATATTCTTCAAGTGATGAAGAATATGTTTTGATTTCTGCTCTCATGGGAAATATCACACATGGAAGCAATGATTGGCTTATAGACAGTGGGGCTTCCAAGCATATGATAGGATTCAAGGAATCCTTTGTGATACTATCAGAACATGAATCACCTCACAAGGTGAAGCTCGGAGATGACTACCAATATCCAATAAAAGGTAGTGGGGAATCCTCCTATAAGCTAGACTCTGGAAAGTCTATGACAATGAAAGAAGTATTATTTGTACCAGGACTAAAGAAGAACCTTCTCTCCATATATGCATTAGATGCAAAAGGAATGAGGGTTGCATTTATATATGGTCAAGTCATCATGTGGCCAAAAGGAAAGACTATCGATGATGTAGTAGTGATTGGAGAACAAAAAGGAGGATTGTACAAATTAAAGGGCCATCCAGAACAAGCCTTGGTCCATGACACAGTAGAGCCAAATGAACTTTGGCATAGAAGGCTTGGACATGTACATTACAGAGCACTACCACTTGCAAGCAGAGTTGTTGAAGGTCTTCCAGAAATTCAAGAAAAACATGATGGGGTCTGCAAAGGATGTGCAAAAGGAAAGACTACAAAGAAGACATTTCCAAGTAGCGAGAGCAAGGAAAAAGGAATCTTGGAAATCATCCACTCCGATGTATGCGGTCCAATGTCATCAAGTCCTCTAAGTGGGTATGTATACTATGTTTCTTTTATTGATGATTTTTCTAGGAAGACATGGATTTACTTCATGAAGAACAAATATGAATTATTCAGCAAGTTCAAGGAATTCAAAGCCTTGATCGAGAATCACACTGAAAAGAAGACTAAGACCTTTTGATCAAATAATGGAGGAGAATTCACATCGAATGAATTCAAATAGTTATGAAAAGACTCAAGGATTAAGAGGGAGTTGTCCACTCCTTATAATCTACAGTAGAATGGGATTGTAGAATGGAAGAACAGAACTATCATGGAAGCTGCAAGAGCTATGCTTCATGATCAAGATATTCCTATGCATATTTGGGCAGAAGCTTCCAGAACAGCAGTGTATGTACAAAACCGTACTCCACACAGAGTACTCAAGAACAAGACTCCTGAAAAATTCTTCTCCAACAAGAAACCAGAAGTCAACCATCTCAGAATATCCAGCTATCCTATGTACATACACATTCCAAAAGAGAAGATAACAAAACTAGATCCTTTAGGAAAGAAGGGTATATTTGTGGGATACTCTGAAAGCTCGAAGGATTACAGAATATATTTCTCAGGATTCAAGAAGATTGACATCAGTAGGTTTGTGACATTTGACGAAGATACAGCTTACAACAAATCCAGAAAGAAACCTACTGAAGAACCTGAAGAAGCAAAAGCACCCAGAATTCATGACACAACCATGAATGAAGAAACTCAAGAAGAAGAACGAGAATTTGAAGAACCACAAAGACCTGTAGATCCACCTCATGAGAAGAATCCTCACAAGAGGAAACCTGCTTGGGTACGAGAAGCTATCCAAGGTGTAGAAATATATGGGGCTCCAGAAGAGAATCACAAAGAAAGAAAGAGGACCAGATCCTGCTCCGGATATGTAGCATTACTATGTGATTTCATCGATAAATAACCTTACAATTATGAAGAAGCGACAGAATGGAGAGAATGGAAGGATGCTATGATCAAAGAGTATCAATCAATCATGAAAAATGATGTTTGGGATGTTGTCCCAAGACCAAAAGGGAAGTCAGTTGTAACTTCCAAATGGATCTACAAAATCAAGCATGATGCAAACAGTAGCATAGAAAAACATAAAGCAAGATTCATAAGTCGTGGTTTCTCCTAGAAAGAAGGAATAGATTATGAAGAAACATTTGCACCTGTAGCCAGATACACTTCCTTCAAATCAGTACTTGCTCTAGCTGCAGTACTGAAATGGAAGATACACCAAAAGGATGTCAAGACTGCTTTCTTGAATGGTGTAGTAGAAGAGTAAGTGTATGTGGATTAGCCACTCGGTTTTGAGACACATGACAGGGAGTCTCATGTATGTAGATTGAAGAAAGCCCTGTACGGTTTGAAATAGGCACCCAGGACATGGTACGACAGAATTGACAGCTTTCTATCCAGTTTGGGATTTACCAAGAGTAAAGTAGATTCCAACCTTCACCACAAGGTTGAATATGGCAACCCAATGATGCTCCTACTATATGTAGATGATCTGTTTGTAACAAGTATGGATGGGTTGATTGTTGATACAAAGAGAAAGCTTGCTGCCGAGTTCGAAATGAAGAACTTGGGAATAATGCACTATTTTCTAGGCATGGAGGTGTGGCACAATGTGGATGGAATATCCCTTGGACAAGGGAAGTATGCAGTAGAGATCCTGAAGAGGTTTGGGATGATGGACTACAAGGCTATGGCCACACCTATGGCATCGAACCTGAAGCTATTGAGTGATGCTTCATCAGAAGTGGTTGATGCTATGATGTATCTTCAGATGATTGGGTCCTTCATGTATCTAATGAACATGAGACCAAACATTTGCTTTGCTATGAACACCTTGAGCCAGTTCCTGACTGATCCGATACATGTTCACTTGATTGCTGCAAAGCATATTCTAAGGTACCTGAGGGGTACAATTGATTATGGGCTCAAGTATGAGGTGATTTAGAAGATTAACTTGGAGGGTTATGTTGATTCAGATTGGGCAGGTAGTGCCATCGATAGGAAGAGCACTTCAGGGTGTTGCTTTAGTATGGGATCAGGTGTGATCTCTTGGTTTAGCATGAAGAAATCCTGTGTGGAACTGAGTACAGCTGAAGCAAATTATGTCGCAGATTGTTCAGCTAGTTGTGAGGCAGTATGGCTGAGGAAGCTACTATATGATTTATTTGATCTCCAATTGGATGCTACTTGTATATATTGTGACAACCAGAGTTGTGTGAAGTTGTCAGAGAATCTAGTGTTTCATGACAAGTCGAAGCATATCGAGATCAAGTATCACTATATCAGGGATATGTTGCAGAGAGGAGCAGTGAAGCTCTAGTATGTTGCGATGGAGGAATAGATAGCTGATGTGTTGACGAATCCATTGGCTAGGGTGCAGTTTGAGTACTTCATGGAGAAGCTTGGTGTTCTCCAGATCGAGGTTTCCTCCAAGGGGAAATGATGAGACCCAGAGCCATTCTGACATGGTGAGAGGATTAATTTCCTTCCATGGTCAGATGTAAGGGCTGAGCCATTCTGTCATGGTGAGAGGATTAGTTCCTTCCATGTTAGATATGAGTGTTGAGCCATTCTGATATGACTGTAGGATTGGTTCCTACAAGATCATATGTAAGGGTTGTTTCCATTCTTGGAATGGAGGTTCCTGGTCAGTTACCAGGAATACTTGGTCTGGGACCGAGGGCCTTTCTGAAACAACTGTAAGATGTAGTCTTACGTGATCATATGTGAGCACATGGCCATTCTGATGTGATTGAGGGATTGGTTCCCACTTGATCAGATATAAGGGTTGATGCCATTCTCTAGGAGAAAGGAGGCACCTATTCAGTTACCAGGTAGCTCAGTCTGGGACTGGGGGCCATTCTGATATGACTGTAGGATTGGTTCCTACAAGATCATATGTGAGTGCACGCCATTCTGATGAGTAGGTCAAATATAAGTGCTAGGCCATTCTAACGAGTAGTTTAGATATAAGTGTTGGTCCATTCTAACGAGTAGCTTAGATATAAGTGTTGGGCCATTCTGACAAGTAGGTTAGATGTAAGGGCTGGGCCATTCTGACATGGGAGAGGATGAGGTTCCTTCCATGGTAAGATGTAAGGGCTGGGCCATTCTAACATGATGAGGGGATTAAGTCCCTCTCATGGTCAGATGTGAGTGCTAGGCATGCCTTTCTAATGAGAAAAGGTCAGATGTAAGTGCTGGACATTCCATTCTGACTTAGGGTCAGATATAAGCACTGAAAAAGACCTACATGGAGGCTAGGCCTACAACCAGCATGAAAAATGGCTGGCTCTATAGAAATTCCCGTGATGAGAAGAATCATGAGATGGCACCTGTGGTACTGATCCAAATCGACTGAGGATCTAGATCCAGTGATGATGACTCAGCAGTGATGATCCAAATCCAGTGATGATCCAGATCCAGTGATGATCTAGATCCAGTGATGATGTCCAGTGATGATGTCTAGTGATGATCCATATCAAGTGATGATCTAGATCCGATGATGATGTCCAATTATGATCCAGATCTAGTGATGATGATTAAGATAGAGTGATGATCTAGATCCGATAATGAAAGATGACTTGAAGATGAAGAGGACTTGAAGATAAAGATGACTTGAAGATGAAGAGGACTTGAAGATGAATATGACTTTAAGATGAAGAAGAAGAGATCTTGACGATGACCCAGATGATACAGAGAAGAATACTTGTGCTGTTAAATTGTGTCGAGATAATACCTTCCTAGTTAAGAGGGAGTGTTGATGTAATTGTAACTTCGGAATGTATTCACTTGTATTTCTTATGTATTGTAACCCGATGTTTATTTAGTGATGTATTTGTAATGTACTTGAGTCATGTCATGCCCCAATGTTTCTATCAGGAGTTTCTATAATGTAAACAAGTCATGTCAAGTCAAGGTAGGTAACCCTCCTATTGTCTAAGGGTTAAAGTCCCCGTAGTTCCAAGGCACTAGGGTTATTAGACTCTCCTAGAGAGGTCGTCCCTAGTAGGGTTTAGTCAACTCGGGAATTAGTATAAATAGAGAGCTAGCCTCTCTATTTATCACACACTCATCCACACTCAGTTGTAGCGCATAGCTGAGGAAGAAAAAGACACTGGGGCAAGGAAGAAATAGGTTACTGCTATCGGGAGATCATCTTACTTTTTTGGGGTTTTACTTTTGGTGTTGAATCTATCTCTAAGGAAGTTGCAGGGTTTTCTCCATTTATGGTTTCCTTGAGGAAAAACACTGTGTTCATTGTCTCTTTTATTTGATTGGTGTTCTTGTTGTTCTCTCAGTTAAAGATCCTAATGTTATGCTAGCTTAATGTTAAAAATCTGACACATATTACTTATGTCTCTATGCTTTACTGAGAGTAAAGCGGATTCCAACCTTTACTTCAAGGTTGAATGTGGAATACCAGTAATGCTCATGTTATATGTTGATGACTTGTACCTAAAAGAAAAGAGGAAGTCATTAAAGTTGCAGGAGGAGATTGGTGTCGAGTTCAAGATGAATCACTTAGATATGATGCACTACTTTCTAGGCATGGAGGTGTGGAAGAATGCAAATGGAATCTCCCTAGAACAATGGAAATATGCAATAGAGATCCTAAAGAGGTTTGGGGTGATAGAATGCAAGGCCATGAATACACCTATGGCATCAAACTTGAAGCTATTGAGTGATGCTTCATCAAATATGATTGATGCCATGATGTATCATTAGATCATTCGTTCCTTGATGTACCTTATGAATATGAGACCAAATATTTTCTTTACTATGAAAACATTGAGACGTGTTCACCTGATGGTTGCAAAGCATGCAGTGTGGTACCTGAAGGGTACAGTTGAGTATCGGCTCAAGTATGATACAAATCAGAAGATTAACCTAGGAGGTATGTGGATTCATATTGGGCAAGTAGTGCCATTGATAGGAAGAGCACTTCGGGGTGATGCTTCAGTATGGGATCAGATATGATCTCTTAGTTTGGCACTATGGATTCCTTCATAGTGTTGAGTACAGCCAAGGAAAAAGATGTTGCCACTTGCTATTTTGGAGGTAATATGTTTTGAAAACTACTATTTGATTTTATTGATCTAACTTGCATTTTTTGTATGATGTAGAGAGGAGCAGTGAAGCTCCAGTTTGTGATCTAGATCGAGATCTCTCAAAAGAGGGAGTTCTAGCATAGTTGGTGAGACAGGTTGTCTGAGCGTAATACTTGGTGAAGCTCGTAGGTTGCTCAGATGTAAATTGTCATGTAGGTTTTCCTTTGATGTAATTGGTCCTAGCGAAGCTCGCAGGTTATTCTTGGACGTAATAATCCCTGATATGATTCTATGCTAGAAATGGCCAGAGTGAAGTTTGAGTACTTTAGGGAGAAGTTTGGTGTTCTCTAGATCGAGGTTCCTTCCAAGGGGAAGTGATCAGTCCATGAGCCCTTCTCACATGGTGAGAGGATTGGTTCCTTCCATGGTCATATGTAAGTGATTTTCCCTTCTGACATGGTGGAAGGATGGTCTCCACATGGTCAGGTGTAAGTGCAAAGACATTATGATGTGATTGTGGGATGTGTTCCCACATGATCAGTGCAGAGACATTCTGATGTGATTGTGGGATGTGTTCCCACATGATCAGTGCAGAGCCATTTTGATGTAATTGCGGGATTTGTTCCCACATGATCAGATATAAGTGCAGAGCCTTTCTAAAAAGATGAGGTCAGTTGTAAGTGCAAATCCTTTCTGACAAGATGAGGTCAAATATAAGAGCAGATCCTTTCTGACAAGATGAGGTCAGATGTAAGTGTAGAGCCTTTCTAACAAGATGAAGTTGTATGTGAGTGTTGGGCCTTTCTAACATGGGTTTTGGATGTGTTCCTCCCATGGTCAGATGTGAGTGTTGGGCATGCCTTTCTGACATGGTTCTTGGATGTGTTCCTCCCATGGTCAGATTTAAGTGGTGACATGGGCCTTTCTGACATGGTTCATTCCATGGTCAGATATAAGTGCTGAAGATGATGAAGACCTACATGGATGCTAGGCCTACAATGAAGTGAATATTTATTTGCTCATATAAATAATATTACCAAAAGACTTGGAATATTTAATAATATATAAATTGATGATAGAATAGATATGATACATTTATAATGGTCGGACTTATATACGTCCATTCGTGACTTTCCAACCTACAATCACGACTCTTTGATAATTATTAATTATTAATTAATAATCATCTATTATTATTATTTTTAATATTTATATATTTTATGTCCATTACATTTCCTTCCCCTTAAGGGAATCTTTGTGCTCAAAGATGTATTTGACATTAATGTCTAATTTATTTTAATCTTTCATCTCGAAATTCTTTCAATTTTGTATTTGCGACATTTGAGGAGATGAGCCGATACGAATTATGGATTCCCCAGGAGAATTGTCGCATCGTATCTGCTGTGGTCCATCCCGGATCTATTTTTATCAGATCTCTGAGATATTTTTGTGGGACAATTCATCTCAATTGTTGCTTGGTATGTCGATAATTTCGCATGTCCACATAAGTCTTCTATGAATATTCATTTTGACCTTGTCATTGGTCAAAATGACGATTATAATTAGGATGTCTGTAAGGTGTCGATGTTGTTTGTTCTTCTTTCTTTTGGATTGCAATGAAGGCTTTCTTCACTTCCTCAATGTGTGCTTCTTGGTTATCTAGTATATTGTTATGATTCTGAATCTTTTCGATTCCTTCCTCTTGTGAATTTTTTTCAATTTCTAGCTCCTTGATTTGGTTATGTAGTTCCCAATTACTATTATTTAAACACTGGTTTTCTTCTTGCCTTTCTAGTAATTTTCCTTCGAGGTCTTCACCGAATTGTTCCCTCTTGTTGTTGTTTTTCAATTTGTTATTTTTGTAATCAGGCTTTTGTTGTGATTTCTTAATCTGAAAATTTCTTCAGAATTGTTGGATATTATTTTATTACTCTTTGTGATCTCTAACTTGTGTTCTTTTTTAGAGTCGTTATTTTGTTGTTAAAGAACTTTTATCTGTTGTCGATACTGGTCGACCACTAATTCTTCATCTGTTAATTTATGTCATATGTGCATCAATTCTTCATCCTTGTTGTTAACGATTTTGTTCAAGCGTATTGTTTCTACTTCGCAATCACTTATTTCTTTCTTTATATCTTGATTTGTTAGTCTCTGATTGAAATCACTTTCATCTTTTAATTTCTTAATTTGGGCCAACAATTTTTCTATATGATTGTTCTGGTCGGAAATTATTTGTTCCTTGCGCTCTTTTTGCACTTTATGTAATTTAATCAACATTTTCGATTTCGTATTTATGTCCCATAATTCTTCATTGTCTCTTCAATAGCGCTTTAATTTGGCTTCTAATTTCTCTATTTGTGCTTGCAAACCCAATTCCATGGTCTCTAACTTCTTTAATGATAGATGGCTATCGATTTCTTGACGAGTCTTCCTTTGACGTTTTGACTCTTCGTCGACTACTGATCTTCCTTGATTTTGTTTTTTTCTTCAATGATGGACGGTCTTGTTGACTTGACTTCTTTGACTTATATATATATATATATATATATATATATATATATAGGTTAAATAACCTTTCTTTTCTTTCGCTTCTTTGATGAAAGATCTTTNAAATAATAATTATTTAATTAATATTATTATTTTTTTTATATATCTCTTTTGAATTGATTATATATATTATAATATTTTTTTTAAAATACTTGATGTATTTTTTATTATCCACTTTTTTTATTTATAGTTTAAGAGCAACGTGAATAAATCCTTAATACAATTTTCCTTAAAACTCTAATAACTCCTTCTATAAACTTTAAAACTTAAAATATTAAAATATAATACTTCTTTAATTCCCAAATATTTACTATTTATTATGATAATCCTTTATCATAAAGTGAGGTTCACTTTTTTTTTAATATTTAAATTCCTTTTAATAATTAAATGTCCTTTAAAACTTATCCAAGTGATGGTTCTAATATCTCTTTTATAACTTAAGTTATATAAAATAATGTATAACCTTAATAATTTGGAGAATCAAATACTTCAGCAAAAACCACTTTATTACTTTTATGTATTTATATATATAAAATCATTTCAAAGATTTTGGCAATCCTTTCGTGAGCAGCCTTTTGATAAATTGAATACTTTATTAAATGCCTCCTCCTTAATTATCCTCTTATGATGACTAATATCACCACTTAATCCCTCTATTATCACCTTACCTTAGGAAGAACCGTCTGGCTCAAGAGACTATAGCTAATGAGAGGGTTCGCGACAATCCCAATCAATGGCTATTGACAATTACAACCTATAATTATTATTATTTTTTATCAAGATTCTTTGAGTACTGTAGCACACTCTTTCACGGCATAAATGGTAGCACGAGGATTTTAAGTTTCAAGGTAAAAAAAATTTATCTTTATTTTTAACTTTAATCTGTATTCTGTAATCTTTCAATTGTGAGCGTGAAAGAGTGATAGACGGAGCAGAGAGGGGAAATGGCAGCACATCGGGAGGAATGGAAAATGGAGAGCGTTGATGTTCATGGAAGGGACAAGCGCGCGTGGAGGGAGCAGGCTGGAGAGCAGGGAGCAGCGGATGAATTTTTTATTTTTATTTTTTTTTCAATTTGAAATTTGAAAATGGCCAGAAGCCATGACTGGTCAAAAACCAAGTGTATAGAGAAACTCTGAAATTACTTAGATAAAATATGAAATTTTGGCTAAAAGCCAGAATGAGCACAAGCCTGAGAAAGGGTTGGCTCTAATACCATTGAAGCGAATATTTATTCGCTCATACAAATAATATTACCAAAAGACTTGGAATATTAAATAAGCCATAATAATATATAAAATGATGATAGAATAGATATGATACATTTACAATGGTCGGAATTATATACGTCTATTCGTGACTTTCCAACCTACAGTCATGACTCTTTGATAATTATTAATTATTAATTAATAATCATCTATTAATATTATTTTTAATATTTACATATTTTATGTTCGTTACATACAACTACCATGAAAAAGAGTTGGCTTTGTAGAACTTCCTATGACGAGAAGAATTGAGAGATAGCACCATTTGACTGAGATAGCAGAAGCAGTGATGTTGATGATGATCCAATGATGATCCAGCTTTGATGATGATCCAGTGATAATCCATACTTGATGTTGATCCAGTGATGATCTAGACTCGATGTCGATCCAGTGATGATCGAGTGATGATCCATATTTGATGATGATCCATAGAATAAGACTTGTGTCGATGAATTGTGTCAAGAGAATACCTTCCTAGTTAAGAGGGAGTGTTGATGTATTTGTAACTTCATAATGTATTCACTTGTATATCTTATGTATTGTACCCCGATGTTCCTATAGGGAAGTATCAGTAATGTAATTGAGTCATTCATACCCCAATGTTCCTATCAGGAGAATCAATAATGTAAACAAGTCATGTAAGTTCATAAAGGGTAACCCTCCTTATTGATCAAGGGTTAAAGTCCCCACAGTTTTGGGGCACTAGGGTTGTTAAACTCTCCTAGAGAAGTTAGCCCTGGTGAGTTAATGTAAGTTGGGTCATTAGTACCCTACTTGTGGTGACTCGAGCCTAGATAACTGAATTAGGATTACTCGAGCCTACATAATAGAGTCAAATATTAAAGTGAATGAAAGAATATAAATAGAGCCTCTATATTTATTACACGCACTCACTCAAATGGGACACATGAGTGAGAGAGTTGAAGCTCTCTCAAGTGGGAGAGAGAGAGCAATTGTTGGAGATCATCTTTTCTATCTTTGGGTTTTACTGCTGCCATTGGTGCTCATTCTATCTCTGAGGAAGTTGTGGGGTTTTCTCCTTTATGGTTTCCCCGAGGAAAATTATTTTTGTCTCTTGTCTCTTGTGATTATTGATGTGCATCTTATTCTCTCAGATAAGATCCTAAGATCATATTGCTTAAATGATAAAAATATAACACCATTGCCCTGAGCACCTAGGCATCACTTGTAGCATACTAGTCCGCAACCATGCAGTCTGTGATTTGTAGTTATTCTTGCTATCGAGTGTCAAAGTCCTGGAACTTAAAACTAGCCAACTCAGGTAGGATATCCTTTAGGATGAGAATGCAAATAGGAATTCGCGGTGCTACCAAGGTAGTCACTACCTTCTTTGGGAGAGTCATCTCCTCTGCCTCAGTTCTCCTTGGTGAAATGTAATGTGAGAAATTTGGATCAACTCACTCTGCCTCCAGCTCTCTTTGTGGTAGCAAGCCTTCGTCCATAACATCCTCTTCTTGCTCACCAACATGTGCCTTTCCTCTCTCCTCTGAAGAAGTCAGATCCTTTCGTTTTCTCTGCTGTGGTGGTGGTGGTCTAGATGCCTCTCCTGGTTACATCTCATCAAGCTGCCTCAACTCTTTGTTAGGTGCTACAGCTGCTTGTTGCTTGCATGTTCTTTCCATGGGGTAAATCTCTAGTTGTTGTTGTGGTTGTTGTACTTCATGTGACTATATTTCTTGTTACTCATCAATGGGGAAACTAGAGATAAAAGTGGCATATGATGCCTCAATGTCAATAGGAATTTTAATTACCATGGTTGTCGGCTTAATTGAACAAGGATGGCAGGGTTTAGCTCTGTAATCACATGGCTCTGGTTTTCTCTGGTTTCACTTTGCGTAATAGAATTCTTAATGGGGAGGCCAAATATTTATATGGACCTCTGCGTCTTGCAATCATCCTTTGACAGGAGGTCGAGGTCTAATTGATTTTTTGGGTTACTTCTGCCGACACTTTCTTCATTAAATTCTATAACTCGCTTTCTGGGATGTACCTATCAGGCAAGTTATGGCAATTATGCCGAGGACAGGTGATGGGAGAAAATAGTACGCCTCCCTATTCCTCGTATTGCATCGAATTAATGTCACTTAGCTATCACAGCTACCAGAATATTTGTCAGATATTCATAGTTTAATGCCACCCAACCTGTCGTTCCCGCTTTTGCATCCTTTTGCCGCTTTTTTCTTTTTCTTGTGTGCTAACAGATTTTTTCTTCGCTTTATTTTTCTGTGTTTCCTTTTGCTTGCTTGAGTTTGCGCAGTGAATTTATTCTTGCACATTTCATTGCTTGCGCTTATCTCTTGTGCTTTTATGTTGGTTCTGTTGCAATCCTATGATAGAGTAGGTTACATCTTCTGGCCTAATTTATTTTTTCCACCTTTTAACCCAAGATGTTATGCATGTCGTAGTATGTCTTCAAGTGACTTCCATTCACCATACCTACGACATAGGTACCATATAACTTCTGGAGTTTTACTACGCCCGCATCAGTGATGTGCACAATCCCATATGGCCCTAGCCAATGTGTCTTCATCTTTCCCAGGTGCTTGAACAATTTGTTGTCATACCATAAAACAAGTCCTTCCTTGGATGGATTAATCCTGATATGTTGCTCATGCCCTGCATTTTTTCGTTGCTTACTCAATTTAGAATCTAGTAGCAGGGGTATTTTCATCTCCCCTAAGTCTCTCACTATTCCCCTCATTTCTGAGAAGTTGGTAGAGAATAGGTTCTGATACTCATGCAGTAGATCCATGATATTTGCAACTACTTCATCATCCCAATAATCTTAGACATTGGAAAACTTTGGGTTCTTTGGCGATCTAATATGTACTTCCTTGATTTTCAAGGGCTGTAGGTACTGATCACTTGAAATGTTACTTCCTTCTACTTCTCTTGTGCCCTCTGATATTGGTCTGTCGATATTAGTTGGATCAACATTTGGGTCTTTGGTTAGACTACACTGTTGAATGGTTGCACTACATTGGTGAGAATTAGCCTCTTGGATAGGGACCTCATCAACTATATTCCCCTTTTTTGTCTTAAGCACAGCGTCAATTGTAGGGTTCTCATCATAAAATTCAAATGTATGCCCAAACTTCTTAGCAATCCTCTCACAATCTTGGGTTCCTTCTCCCAGCTCCACAGAGGTATACCAGGTTTTAGGTATCATTTTCAATGTGTATATGAAACCCTCATATGTGGGTATCTCCCTTGACTCATTCTCCACCTGTCACACAGACCTTGTAACTCTTGCACACCTCCTCATAGAGACTTCATGTAATATATTTTTCCAGCCCTCTAAAACCTCACCTGAGTCAAAGGTACATGAACTCATGCATCTCCAGCTCAAGTTTCCATCTGTTGTCGGATTGGTATAATCTTCCTGCATAGCTGTGACATTGTAGATATGGTCAAGGTAGTCACCCTATTCCTTATTATAGACAGGCTCGACGTATCTTTGTCCCTCGAATGGGTCAATGGGTGGTACTACCCTCATTTCATCATCTTCGAATGAGAGAATCATTTTCTTGAAATTTATGATGGTCTGATTGTCTATGGCCCAATCTATTCCTAGAAAAGCGAGCTATGGGTTCATGTCATCAACAATGTTAATGAATTCAAAGTCCACAAATGTGCACAATCCTTCGACATCGATGGGTACATTGCTCAACCAACCAATGTGTAAGACCTTCTTCTAATTGGCAATTCACAACTGGATAGGAGACCAGTCCAAGTGCAGCTTTCTCATACTTTCCTATGTTTTTCTTGTCAAAATATTGACATTTGAGCCTAGATCCAATATGATATAATCCATGTCGTAGTCACCTATCTATGCATTCATCCTCAATTCGCGGCCAGTTTTACATTTTTTCGTACTTGGTTAACTTTCTTCTCAGGTTGCAGCTCTATAGGAATTTATTCTATCATTGCTTGCAGTTCTGCAATAGCATCTTTATCTTGCATTAGTGTTAAACAACTTGATAGAAAGGTTCTTAGCTTAATAACCTTTGGTGGAGCCTTCTTCTACAATATGTGTTGAAACTGTTCAAGCATGTCCTTGACTTCTGCGAAAGTCGACGGTACTTCTGGGCTTATGAATTCTGATTGTACATCCCAAAATACTTCTTTTTATTTTTGTACGGTTAGTGGCTCCTTTTTCTGTGCAACCGGCCGCACTTGTGCCTGTGGTTTCTCTTGCGGTTTATCCTAATCTTCTCCAATCATCACACCTCCTTGAGTTACGACAGTGATGTTTAGGTCTCGTGGTTTAGGTTCTTTGTAGGGGTAGGTCCTACAATGGTCCTTTCTTGCCACTTTGCGATCAGCTGAGGACATTGTTCAACATTATGGTCCTATCCCTTACACTATGAACATGTCTTCTTAGGCTCTAAACAATTTCTATCATAGTGACCCCATTGTCCATAGTTATAGCATGTAACTTGACCTCTTCCTCTACCAAATCCTCCACCTCCACCTCTTCCTCAAAATTTTCTGCCACACATTCCCTACGGGTGTGGTTGCTATGGTGGGTATTGGTTCTACTGGTAGTGTGGTTGATAGGTATTTTGTTGTGTGTACAACTACTGAAGCACATACTATAGTTGGTACTGATTAGGTGGGAACTGCACAGGCTGATACAAGGCTTATGCTTGTTCAGCCTGAGTGAACCCTTCATTTTTCATTAAGTAGGTGTCGATAGTATTTTCTTTCAAGAGTTTATATGCTCTACAATATTTCTCATCATGTCCTACTGATTTAAAAAAATTACAGAATAGGTTTGCAAGGGTACTTACAACTTTTTGCAAATATAAACATTCTTCGTCGCGATGGCCTCTCGACTGGTAAATGCGACACCACGATATCCCATGGCCATTTAATGGGTTGGGTGCACCTAATGCGACGTAGTTCAGGAAGGTCGTACAGTTATCCTTAGTGTGTCCATCCGTCCTACATTTTGTGCACCATAAATATTCTTTTGTTTCCTTACCCTTCTTGATGTCTTGAATTTGTATCATCAGATTGGACAGCTGCGACTGGATCTGCACCGTCGCCAATGCACGAGGCCTCTAACTTCATTGCCAGTTCTAGTACTTCTGTCTACAATTCAATATTCTGCTACATTAACAGCCCTCGAATGTGTGGTAGCAGTGAAGCAATAAACCACCCTTTATGTTGCACATCAGACATTTGGAAGCTTACTTTGGCCATCAACATCTTGAACCGCTGATCAAAATCCCACAAGGTTTCTACCAAAGCCTGCTTAATCTCCTTGATCTCAGTTATACACTGAGATTCTGATTTAGGTTTCCTGAAATCATAGATCATGGAAGCTTGGATCTCTTCAAGGGTCTTCTGCGGTGTTCCGATTGGTTTGACATAGAACTTCATGAACCAGTCTAGTGCAACCCCTCAAGGTCGTGATCATCTGTGCCTTCTTTGTGCCTACATTATGGACTAAACACAGCATCCAAATAGCTTCACAGAGGAACCAATGCTGCTCTGGGTCTTCCATTCCATTTCTATTGAATGTTGGTAACCGAACATTTGTCGCAGTCATTGAGTTGGCATCGGGGTTTTCTGGTTCATAATTCAAAGGAAGTGTACCTTGTCAGGAACTAGTCACAAGGATAACACTATCTGTATTAGCAGTCCTTTCTGGGGATGAAACTTTAGATCATGCCTCTGGTGATATTGTTGGGGTTATTTAGTTATTTCCTTACCTCGATGTCTCCTTGGAATCCTCAGAATCTTCTGGTCCTTCTGAAATCGGGCTATAGTCCTCCTCTATATCGTAAGACCCTTCATCTTTGTATGACTGAAGTTCATGTTCACTTCCCTCGAACAAGCTAGGATTCCATCGTCCCCTTTCGGTTTTCCTTCTCTTTCCTGATCTAAATATTCTTCCACTCCTTAGGAATCCAACTTCTAATTCAGGTTTTGTGCTTCCTGAGAACATTTCAACTCACCCCTTCCCATCTTCTCAATAGGTTGTCTACGATATAGCCTCCTTCTTAGGCACACAACTCAACTACTCAACTGCAAAATACCCTTCTCATAGGCAAGCATTTTTATCCATGTACTGATACGTAAAAAGTATCTTCTTCGAGGTCCTTGGAAAAAATTTCTTTCAAATTCACTATATGAGGTTATGGTATCTATTGAAAACTCAGTAATATATCCTCACAATATACTGTCAACCCAAAAATCAACAACTCTAGAAATAGGGTTACTTACACTGGTCACCTCACGAACCAACTGATCACCCGACTCAACAGTCTCTCTTCTCTGAAAATTTGTCTGCTTAGTCACCAATATTGACAACCATTCATGTAGTAAAATGGGGAACTCATCAAAGAAGATCTCATGAATATCAGAATATATATATTTGTCTACCCAGTTCTCTACACTCAACCATGTCCCTGCACTCTCTTCTTGCGTGAATTCTAGTGTTTTAGAATCCAGCCAATATTGTATCTCCTACTTCGTCAGGTGCCACAATATTTCCCTTGATTTGATCAATAAGGTCACAACAATGGAACCATTTTTTGGCTACTTTCCCTAACTCGTGCAACCCAAGTTTTGGACAGCCCGTCAACCCAACAAACACCCAAGATACCAGTGTGATTGTCGATGGATTATAGTCCCTTGGCGTGCAGCCAAGGAGCTCAAGGAAGGCAACAGGATGGATGGATAGAGGAGTCAGTTTTGCACGATCGAGCATAACTATATGTCATCGTGCATAACTTATCCTTGTTCTCAACCTCATAACTAGCGCAAACTGTGTGGCGCAACTAACTCATACTAAAAGACCATCTATGACATACATCGTGACTTAAGACATAAATGCACAGGAGAATATATACATATATTTCAATTACGCCTTCCCAAACATTCAGCTACTGATTACAGTATAACACCAGGAATTTAATCAGTATTTCAGCATTATACAGAAAGAAAATAGAAATCATTCACATAAACATTCACAGCATTAATCATCCATTCAAACACAAGAGATAATGTGGAAACCCATCTGGGAAAAACCACCAAGGTTCTCTTCATCTGGCATGAGAAAAGGATATAGCACTTTGCAGTCTGCAGGATGCAGACAAATCTTATGATAGTTCTTTACGACTCATACTTATGGTTCTCATGATCTCTAGTTTTTTCTTATACCCTACCTCTACTCCTAACGAACTGCGCACACAGCATCTAGATCCGTGGCTCAATAGCCTCCTATCGCTACCAGACTCTTCCTGAGTCTTCTCCTCCTCTGGTTTCTACAACATTACAACAAAAATGGTGTCCTTCACCATGGATCACCAATGAATAGCCAAAAAAATAACTGGAAAGATAACCTTCTTACTATCAGACAACCAACCTAAAACATAATGACATCCAACTAAAAGCAATCACAACCAACCCTTTTACCATTGAATCCCTCCTATTTATACTATTTTACATGACCACACAGGGTCGACTGCATATAGGAAATCTATTAATTGTCACCATCAGCCACCCCTCAGGCTACAAGTGTGGTGATTACGACTTGACACGAGGAACTATCGGCCTGACTTACAAATATTCCCCCGTACATGCGTTGTTGCAGGATTATGCCGCCTTAAGCTACCATGATCTGTACCTATCTCTTTTTGGTCGTTATCACCTGCACATTTATGTGCTTGCCTTTCCTTCATCGTGCACCTCTCCATTCTTCCTGCACTAGTCCTTTTCTTGCTTCGCGAGCTTCCCTTCTTTTTGTTGCGCGCGCGGCGCACCTTCTTTCTTACGCGTGAAATTATTCCTTCTGCTCCTTTCCCAGGCCAACACCATCTGTTTGAGGATGGTAAGCAGTGCTGAAATTCAACTTTGTTCCTAAGTCTGCAAACAATCCTTTCCAAAAATTAGAAGTGAACTTAACATCTCTATCAAAGACTATTTCCTTAGGAAATCCATGCAATTTAAAAATTTCTTTCATGAAAATCTTAGCAATGTCATCAGTCTTATGCATATATTGCACTAGTATAAAATGAGTTTCCTTCATCAACTTTTCCACTACAACCATGATGGAATCATGTTGTCTCCAAGTCATCGGCAATCCTATAATAATGTCCATGGAAATCACTTCCCATTTCCATTCTAAAACCGGCAAAGTTTGCAACAAACCTATTGGTTGTTGATGTTCAACCTTCACTTGCTAAAACTTCATGCATCTTGAAATATATACAGCCATGTCCTTTTTCATGCCTAGCCAAAAGTATTGCTTTCTTGCTATAGAAATCGTCTTATGATATCTTGGGTGACCAAAATATGGAGTTTGATGGATTTCATCCATAACAACCCTCCTCAGATATACTACATTGGGAATGTAAATTTTTCTCTTATAATTAAGAAGTCCATCCTCTTCTAACTTATAACCTTAATAATTCCTTTCAAGACTTTGCTGCTATAAGTTATCCTTTACCTATGCATACATTTCATCTTGAGCATTACAGTTAATAATACGCTATCTCAAATCTGATTGGAAAATGCTAATAGATGCCACATGCATTTCTTGTACCTTCCTACTGAGTGCATCAGCTACCTTGTTCTCTTTTCCTTTTATGTGCTTGATTTAAAAATCAAACTCACATAAAAATTCCAGCCATCTAGCTTGCCTAGTATTTAGAGTAGGTTGATCAAACAAATATTTTAGACCACATTTGTCTGTCCTTAACTCAAATTTTATGCCCATCAAGTAATGCCTCCACATCTTGAGGTCATGTACTATGGTTGCAAGTTCCAAATCATGAGTGGAATAATTCATCTCATGCTCCTTTAGCTTTCTGGATTCATAGCATATCACATGGTTGTCTTGCATAAGAGCTCCTCCAAGTCCTTGACCGCATGCATCCATGCATACCATAAAATGTTTCTCTGGGTCTGCCACTTTTAATATCGGTGCACTAGTGAGAAGATACTTTAACCACTAGAAACTTTATTCACACTTCGAGGTCCATTCGAATTTTATACCCTTCCTTTGCAAGAAAGTGATAGCATGTGCAACCTTGGAGAATCCTTCAATGAATCTCTTGTAGTATCCTGCAAGCCCCATAAAAAATATTACCTCTATCTCATTCTTTTTAGTAGGCCAATTCTTGATAGCTTCAATCTTGTTAGGGTCCATGGATATACCCTCTTTTGAAATAATGTGACCCAAGTACTGAATTCTATCTTTTATAAGTCACACTTTCTCAGCTTTTCATATAGCTGATGTTCTCTAAGCAATTGCAATGTTAGTCTCAAATGTTTTGCATGCTCTTTTTCATTCTTAGAATAAATGAGAATTTCATCAAGGAAAACAAGAACAAATTTTTCTAAATACCCGCTGAAGACACTATTCATAAGGCACATAAATGTTGCTGGTGCATTCATGAGACCAAATGGTACCACCACAAACTCATAATGTCCATACCTTGATCTGAAGGTTGTCTTATGGATGTCTTCATTTTTTATTCTTCCCTAATGGTAACCAAACCTCAAGTCAATTTTGGAAAATACCTTTGTTCCTTTCATTTGATCAAAGAGGTCATCAATTCTTGGCAAGGGATATATGTTCTTCACCGTGACTTTGTTCAGCTGTCTGTAATCAATACACAATCTAAGTGTACCATATTTCTTCTTCACAAATAGAACTAGTGCTCCCCAAGGAGACACACTCATCCTAATATACGTTTTCTCCAACAATCCTTGTAGCTGCATCTTCAGCTCTAACATTTCTGGTGTACTCATTCTGTAAGGTGCTTTGGACACTGGTGCTACTCCTGGCACAAGCTTGATTGTAAAATCAATGTCTCTCTTTGGAGGAAGCCCTAGAATCTCATCAGGAAAAACATCCCTGAATTCTTGCAACACATGATAGTCTTCCAACTTGAGAGTTTCATTCTCCACTTCCTCCACAATATGGGTTGCATACAACTGACAACCTTTTCTACAAAACTTCTTTAATTGTATCGCTGAAATCTGCCTTACAGAAATTACCTTTGGAATTCATTTTAAAACTGTTGGTTTCCCTTCTCCATCCATGCATTCAAAATTCTTGTTATAGCAGTCAAGCTTCACCTTGTGAGCTTCTAACCAATCCATTCCAATGAGAACATCATAGGAACCGAGTGGTAGAATGTTTAGATCTATGCAAGTTCTCAATCCATTCATCACCAATGGACATTTCTCCATCACGTCTTTAACTTTTCTCTTAGTTCCAGTGGCTAGCTAGACTAACCACGACTTGCTATGATTTAATTTCTTAAGAGCTCAGATCTACACTACTGTAGGAGAAATGTAACTATGAGTAGAACCAAGGTCAATCAAAATAGAAACAGATTGCTCAAAAATATTACCTCCAACTTCAAACACACTTGACTGGTGATCTTCCTGGAATTCCTCTAATGTGGCGTAAATCCTAGGAATGCCTCTTGCTACTTGCCCCACTGTTTCTGATCCTTGGGATTTATATGTTGCCTTGTGTTCTCATTCTCAAGTGGACATAATCTATGTAGATGGGGTCCTCTACATTTCCAACACCAGAGAGGTTCTCTATTTTGCTGCGGATCTCTTGGCTTCTCCCCCATCACTCTAGCTGACTGCTTCTCAGCTTGTGCTGGTTGCTTCTGCTGATTCCTGAAGTTAGAAGGTTTGAAACCTTTCTTCCTTTGATCATAAATCTCATTCATCGTGTTCTTCCATGCCTTCTGGTAGTTAGGTTTTCTCTTGCTTTGCTCGTAGCAGTACTTATCTTTTCTTATCACCTCTTCCATAGTTATGGGTTTATAGAACTCAATTCGGTATTTGTAGGACTGACGCAGTCCACTTACAAAAATGCTGGATTTTTACCTTCTCATCTTTAATATACCTAACATACCTCAACAATTCCAAGAACGTGTTTCCATATTCCTCCATGGTCTACTGTCCCAATCGCATATCATGGAATTCTTTGATTTTATCATCATAGTACCGGTCAGAGAGGTACTTCTGCTTGAAATATTTCTGGAACTATTTCCAGATAATATTCCTTTCATTTATCCACTATGATTTCTTGAAGTGTTCCCACCAAATAGATGTTATTCCTATCAGATTGAAAATGGCTACTTGAGCTTTCATATTTCTAGAATAATCTTGGACTTGGAAATATTTTCTTATTCCTAGAAGTCAAGCTTCAGCTTCTTGACTAGTCTTTACCTCACCATTGAAGGTAAGTGGATTTGCCTTCCTGAATTCATCACATGAGAGGTTATGGTAACGCCTCTTCCTCCTACCCCCGTGAGATGAAGATCTTGAATCTTCAGTGGATCTTTCAGAGTCAGAAGACCCACTAAGAGATCTCTTCTTTTTATTCTTATGAGAGGAAAAAATTGAACGATCAGTGGATTTTTTAGAGTCAGATGACCCACTAGGAGATCGATTTCTTCCTCTAGCAGTATTCTTACTTCCTTCTGGATTTACTGTCCGGTCCCCAAAGTTCATCTTTCTCTGAATTTCTATTAAACTTTGCAATATGGCTCTATTCAACTGATTCTCATCCTCCTAAGCCTTAATCAATCTCTTTTTTCTACTCGGTAACTCTGTATCTCCATCCTGAGGCTTCTCATGGTGGCTGCAAAGTCTAGGGGAGTATCTTGAAACCTCCTCCCATTAGGCTCTGTCTCAGCATTTCCAATTCTGACATTTCCCCCCATAGCATATTCCTCGTGCACATTGGGGTCCCGTGCATAATCATTCATATTGTTTGTCCTCATGGCCGAACCAACTATTCAGAATTGCATAGCCCCTTTCTGAAGGTGACTGTAATTCTGAAAAAAAATGTGTTAGATAACAAAACTATTAGATATAATAAAAAACAAGATCACTTACCCATAGCCCATGGTACTTTTTCTCTGTTATGCGGCCAAAAATACGTTGAAACTATTAACCAACAGCTCTGTAACTGTCCAACTCGGCCCATCGAGGCCCAATACGGTAACCATTTTTCTTTCCAACCCATTTAGGCCAAATGCTGCAACCTTGCTCTGATACCATGCTGTAGTGTACTACAAGTTGGTATTAGAGGGTACTCGTATCCTTTTAACAACTGATTCTAGCCCATCCAAGATGAATACTACAACCAGCACCTCTGAGACCACGCTATCTCATACCCAAGCCTGATTTTCATTCGGAAATAAAAAATTTCTTAAATAAACTTTGTCCTTATTTAAACCACCGAGCATGGCCGCGAAGACACTCTTCAACATCCCTTATCTGAATATAAAATCCACTGTTGAAATCCATCACAAGATCAATGGCTAAAAATCAACCTGCAAAAATATATTGTGCAAAAATCCTATATTGCGGAATTGGAGAAACGCAAAACATGATCCCACATCCTGCATCCCGCAAGTGTGAAAAGGAAATTTCAGAAAATAGATTTCTCCAAACGAAATTTCCGCATCCCATAAGTTGCGGAAAGGAAATTTCAGAAAGGATTTTCGGAAAGCATATTTCGTCAAACGACATTTCCGCATCTTGCATCCCGCATCCCACAAGTTGCGGAAAGGAAATTTTGGAAAGCATATTTTTCCAAACAACATTTCCACATCCTACAAGTTGCAGAAAGGAAATTTTAGAAAGGAAGTTGCGGAAAGGTTAAATCTACGAAATTTCAATCTGCTAATAAAAATTTCTAAGTCTAAAAATGATTTCCAACATCTAGGCCATCACCGATCTAGCCAATCTAACTTCATAACAACTTAGAAAATTCATTGAAGTCATTACACACATAGATGCATCATTCATGAAATATACAGTTGAAACATAACACATTCCATTCAAGCATTCATCAAATTCATATTCATTCTTAAACAAGTATAGTTGTAGGGATTGAAACACAAGAAACACTTATCTTTATCAGAGGCTTGTCTTGCAACCAGCTATGTCGCCGCAACATTCTTCCCAACCATAAGCCAGTGTGCTCATCAATCTCTCAGCAACAATGCCACCCCAAGCTGGGCATGATTTTCCCCAAGTAATAATGAACACTAGCAGTCTTCCCCATATCCAGGTATATAATAAAACTCAACCAATCCAACATAGTTGGGTTTATCAGGCTTACATAGGAAATGATTTACACATAGCCAAAGTTTATACAAGTCACAACCAAGCCAACAGATTGGTTTATCAGGCTACCATCCAAACCATCCTTCCAGTTGGGTTTATTAGGATTACACAGACAGTGGTTTACACTTAGCCAAAATTCACATGGGACACATCCAAGCCAACAAATGGGTTTATCAAGCTACCAGCCAAGCCATCCTTCTAGTTGGCTTGATCAGGCTACCAAGGAGGTGGAAAGACTGACTGCTAAGCTAGTGAGATCAATCCCAGAGCTATGGATACCTACACCGGATCTATCCTGACTTCTAAAAATTTATACACCCAACATAAGGAAGCATCCCATTCTCTGCTACATAGTCCCTCGGGACATGCTTCCCTTCCAGTGCTATTTAGGGTATGCAAAGAAGAAAATCAGCCCTCTAGATTGGTCTGTGAGGTTCCTTCACACACTAGGTTTATCAAGCAACTCCAGACTCCATTTCCATTCCCCAAATCAGTTCATATGTCAAACGAGGATGTACACACAATGATCTTAGTTCTGGGATTAACAAAACATAACAGAAGCCAAGGAATACACACACTCACAGCAATTATGAATTTATGTGCATTTCCTGAGTCAGACCAACTACTGCAATTACCAAAAACAAAATATTTTGTTGGTCATTCAATTAAAAAACACAAATCAGATTCTGGGTATTCGCATTTAGGAAACGACTAACAGATAGGAAAAATCGTGAAAAGGAAAACAATTCCTAAAACAGGAAAAATTTCTAAAGGATTGAGACTCCGAGTAGTTTTTCTTGCTGTGGGAATAACAGAAAAAAAAAATGTCTTGACAAAATGTTCCACACAGTAAAAATCATGAAGGGAAGGTGAAACACAACTGCATGAGGGAAAGGTAGGCGTTTTTGGTGTTTTCTTGCCCAAGAAAATTTTAAAAAATTATTTCAAAAATGGGTGCTCTTTCCATTTCGAATTTCTGCCTCCTCTTCCCATTCCCCCCCCCCCTTTTTCCTTTGGAAAAATCATGCCCCCGTCTCATTTTGTTTCATTGACNGCCCCCATCTCATTTTGTTTCATTGACATAGTTGGCTGTAGGACTTTAATTAAAAATTGCAAATTTAAAATGATGTCCAAACTTATAACATTCAGCTAGCATAAAAACACCATCGGCCTAAGTCTTAATCACCGAAACAAAACACTAAATCGATGGTGGGGCTTTTTCCTTCAGCTCCACACCATGATTATTTACAGCATATTATTTAAATGTAAACAGGGTCAAAACCAGGGTGTTACAGATAGGAAGTTGAAGAGAGAGGTTGAGGAGTTGCGTCAGGTGCATGAGAAGGTAGCAGTTGCAAAAGCATAGGAGGTCACAACATTGCAGACTGCGCAAGGCAAGCTGAAGAGGAAAATTGCTGAAGAGATCATTGACCTGAAAAAGTAGACCAACCACCTGATCATCGAGAATGCGCAACTGGTTGCGATTAGAGGTGAGGTAGAAGCGGTTGTTGATGAGGCATGTCAACACATCTATGAAAGCACAACGAAACTTGATGTAGTCGCCAAAGCTAAGCAATTGGGAGAGGTCATCATCAAGCTCTAGTTGTCCAAAAGTATGCTCAATGCTATGGTCTGCCCATATACACCACCAGAGCAGGTTGTGGAACAAAATAATTCTATCGAAGTGATCACGACACAGTTTGAAGTGATGGAACAAGAAGCAAAGATAATCTCTAAGGCCACGACACAATTTTGGGGAAGTGTCGTCAAAGATGAGCAATTAGACCAACTAACCAAGAAAGCACGGGAAGCTAAAGGACAATTGACAACATTGAATATGGCATTAAGAACAATTCCACCCATGATTCAACTTACATGGTCCACCGAGTTGAGAGAACTACAACAAAGAGCCACAAAGGCACAAGAATGACAGTGCAAGCATAGCACCCAGCTAGATGAGTTCCAATATATTGGAGCACAATTTCCTATCAAAGCATTCGCCGCGTTGCATGTTGTGCAAGATGTAAGAAGACGCTGAATACCAAGTTGGTGGAGAACCCTGTGAAGCAGGACCTACTTCGTTGTTAGGATTAAGCTGCAAAATTTCAAGCATAGGTTGAGGATATTTCGCAGTAGTATGAGGACTTAAAGACGAAGATGAGGGAGTACACCCTATCCATCTGACGTGGCTCGAGGATGAGCTACAAAACTCTGTTGAGGGGCTATTGGCAGGGATTTTTGGGTAAGTGATTTGTGCATGTAAGTTTTAAACCTGTGCAGAGAATCAAATCATACAGATTCTTTTAAGAAAAATAGATATCACAACACATCATTCACACATAAACACAAATATTTACCCTGGAAACCCTTAACCGGGAAAACCAGAAAGCCTTTGAGCCACACCTCCTATTTTATCTTCATTAGATTATGAAATACTCACAATATAAAATATAGGTATTCCACAACATCCAAATACCCTAATCCGTTAACCCGGATTAGAAAAAGACTCCAATCCCTTAACCGGGATTAAGTTACATATTTTTAGACAAATTCTAAAAATAGCCGCAAACAGCTATAAATAGCCATAAAATCTATAAACCCTAAAGTGCTGACATGCACACCTCCCCTCCATATCCACATGCAAAGAATATAACATATACCCAACATTCTCCCACTTGTTGTTTCCTTTTCATAGCAATGAGTCATGTACTCATAATGTCACAGATTCAGGGCATCAGTGCCCATAGATTCTCTATACCAAGAGAACTTCTCTGTACTAATAGACTTTGTTAATGAGTCTGCAACATTTTTCATGATGTCAACCTTCTCCAGCAGAACCTTCTTGTCTTCAACCATATCTCTCACAAAGTGATATTGCACATCAATATGCTCTGTCTTAGCATGATAAGCAAGGTTCTTTTCCAGGAATATTGCACTTTGTCTATCACAATCTAACCATACACCTTTCTGTACAAACCCAATACTTGAACACAATATTTTCAACCACACAGCTTCTTTGCTTGCATGAGTGGCTGCCATGTATTCAGATTCTATAGTTGAGAGTGCAACTACAGGTTGTCTCTTGCGCATCCAACTGATAGCTCCTCCAAGTAGGTTAAACACATACCCACTTGTATATCTTCTATGATCAAGGTCTCCAGCCCACTCTGCATCAACAAATCCATGTACATTTATTACTCTATCTGGTACAGGTCTTCCTTGGTAGCAAATTGCATAATCTGTGGTGCCACGCAAATATCTGAAGACCCTTTTTACAGCTATCCAATGCTCCTTTCCTGGTTTTGACATATATCTGCTCAAAAATCCCACTTCGTAAGCAATGTCTGGTCTTTTACAGACCATTGCATACATCAAACTACCAACTGCACTGGCATATGGAGCCCATGACATGTCTTTTTCTTCTTCCTGTGTCTTGGGACACTACTCTACAAATAACTTTACACCAACAGGAATAGGAACCTTGACCGGCTTACTTTCCTGCATGTGAAATCTTTGTAGTACCATCTCAACATATTTTCTTTGATTTAAACTGGTCATTTTGTTTGCATGATCTCTTTTTATCTCCATTCCTAGAATGAAGTTTGCAGCACCGATATCTTTCATATCAAACTTGGAGGACAATTGAGACTTCACCTCCTTTATAACATCTTTGTTGTTTCCAATCAACAACATGTCATCAACATACATAACTATGTTAATTAAGTGATCACCAACCTGTTTGGAATATACACAGTGATCAATTTTACTTCTCACAAACCCCAATCCAAGTATGTATGTGTCAAACTTTTGGTACCACATCCTTCACAAACCCCAATCCAAGTATGTATGTGTCAAACTTTTGGTACCGCGTCCTTGGAGATTGCTTTAGACCATAAAGGGAATTCTTTAGTTTACATACCAACTCATTTTTTCCCTTTACTATGAACCCTTCTAGTTGTTTCATGTATATTTCTTCTTCCAGATCCCCATGTAAGAACACTATCTTCACATCCATCTACTCTACTTTAAGATCAAAATCAGCAGCAATAGAAAGAAGAAATCTAATAGAAGTTAATTTTGCAACTAGAGAAAATATTTCACCAAAATAAATCCCCTCTACCTGAGAATATCCCTTTGCTACCAAGTGGGATTTATACTTATCCACTTTACCTTCTACGTTTAATTTCTTTTTAAATAGCCATTTTCTCCCAACGGATTTTCTCCCTACTGGTAACTGGACTAGATTCCAAGCTTCATTTTTGTCCAAGGAATCCATTTCTTCATCCATGGCCTTTTTCTAGAGATCACTATCCTCTTAATCAACAAATTCCTTCACATTTCTAGGATCATCATCAGTAATAGACATAGTGAAATGAGAGAGAAAATCAGGAGGGGAATACCTTTCTGGTTTCTTTATTTCTCGAGATGATCTCCTCAAAACTGGAGTATGAGGTTCTTCTTTTTATGATTCTTCTTCTTCTATTGATTCAGATTCTTCACCTTCTAACTTAAACTGTGTTTTCTATGGTTCCTTTTCCATTGGATTCACTTCCTGTCTGGGGACTTCTTTGACCTCTCGAAACAAAACATCTCAACTGTAAATAGTCTTCTTATTTATAGGATTCCAAAGCTTATACCCTTTCATACCATCTTTATAGCCAATAAAGATACACTTCTCAGCTTTGTTATCCAACTTTCTCCTTTTCTCTTTTGGAACATGTACATAAGCATCACAACCAAAAAAAATTTAGATGCTTAATAGAGGGTTTCTTACCAATCCATACCTCTTGTTTAGTTTTATAAATCAATGCTGATGTGGGCGATTGCTTTACCAAATAACTTGTTGTATCCACTGCTTCTGCCCAGAATTCTTGTCTTATCCCAGTGCTGCTTAGCATGCTCCTTGCCTTTTCCATCAACGTCCTATTCATCCTCTCAGCAAATCCATTATGTTGAGGTGTGTACGGAATAGTATTTTTCCTTGCTATACCACACTTCTTACAAAATTCCTTGGATTCATTCCCATAGAACTCTCCACCATTATCCATCCTCAACACCTTTATTTTCTTTTCTCACTGATTTTCTACAACAGCCTTAAATTCCTTGGATTCATTCCCATAGAATTCCCTTTGCTCTTGTAGCACCAGATGCAAATCTTACTTGATTTTGTTTTCATATATGCAATGTTCACAGAAATAAAAATCCAGAGTGCAATCATTCATACCTTCAACCATACCTTTACCTTGTAATGCACGAAGTACCTTTTCTCTGATATGCCCCAATATTTGATGCCATAGCATTGTCTTTCCTCCTGATGCAGTCAGGGTTTTTTCATCTTTACCTCCTTCCTCCAGCACAACAGAATTGTTACATTCATCAATAATGGTTTTTCCCAATAGTTTGTACAAAGTTCCATACTGAACTCCCCTCATCAATACCATTGATCCTCGAACCATTTTTCAACTGCCATCTCCACACACGGTCTTTACACCTACAACATCCATCTTTCCGACAGATATCAAGTTTCTTGCTAGAGTTGGAATGAGTAGCACTCCAGGAAGAGTTCTAATCCTTCCATCCTTTAGTTTTAGCTTGAATCTACCACATCCAATGATACTGGCTGGTGAATCATCTCCCAAGTACACATCTCCTCCATTGCACTTTTCATATTTACAGAACCACTCCCTATGAGGGGTCATATGACTTGACACACCTGAGTCAATCAGCCATATATCACATTCTGAAGGATTACCCATGGAAGCTAGGTACACATCCCCTCCTTCTTCTGAGGAGTTCTTCACCTCTGTGGAAGGGGTATCCTCATATCCCTTTGCTTTCTCAACATTCTTAGATCTACAATCCTTTTTATAGTTCCCAGATTTACCACATTTCCAACACTTCCTTATTCCTTTTCCTGGGGATTTAGATCTACTCTTAGATTTAGATCTCCCCCCGAATCCTTTATTTTTTTTTCTATCTTGGGGGCAAACTCTCATAGATAAGAAATCCATGCTATGATTATCCATGGTTTTCCACCTCATCTTTTCTGATAATAGGGATGATACAATTTCATCAAATTTTAAGGTCTCCTGGCTAGCACTACCTATTGCAACAATTAGGTTGTCCCAGGAATCCGGCAAAGAACACAATAATGCAATACATTTATCTTCTTCAGCCATTTTAATACCAACATAGGTTATATAACTTACCAAAGTATTGTAGACATTCAATTACTTTGTTACAGTGTCATTCCCATCCATTCTGAGGTGAAACAACTTCTTTTGTAGAAACAGCTTGTTCACAAGGGATTTTGATTAATACAAACTCCCTATTTTTTCCCATATATTTACTGCACTATCTTCACCAAATACATTCAACAACATAGAGTCTGAGAAGCATAATTGTATTGTACTCCTTTCCCTTCTTTCTAATTTATCCCAATCATCTTATGACGTTGCAGTGGGTTTCATACCCGGATCCACAGAAATCCATTGTTCCCGATCTACCAGAAGATCCTCCATTTTGAGATTCCATAGCTCAAAATTCTAGACGTTAAATTTCTCGATCTCGATTCTTGAAGTGCTCACCATTCTCTTTCAATGCACAAATCAAGACCACAAATCTCCCATTGATCCTAGGTTTACCACAGACCCAAGATCTATCAACTGCATCAAACCCTTAGGAGCAAAGGTGTCCCCCTAATGCCAAAATTGAGATCTGATACCACATGTAAGTTTTAAACCTGTTCAGAGAAGAAAAGAATACAGATTCTTTTAAGCAAAATAGAGATCACAACAAATCATTCACGCATAAACACAGAGATTTACCCTGGAAACCCTTAATCAGGAAAACCAGAAAATCTTGGAGCCACACCTCCTATTTTCTCTTCATTACATTATAAAATCCTCACAATACAAAATATAGGTGTTCCAAAACATCCAAATACCCTAATCCGTTAACCCAAATTAGAAAAATACTCCAATCCCTTAACTGGGATTAAATTACATAATTTTAGACAAATTCTAAAAATAGCCACAAATAGCTATAAATAGCCAAAAAAATTTGCTTGTTGCGCTCGCATCGAAAACGGCCTAACGACCATTTTTGAATGGAAACAGGGCCTACGGCCTGTTTTTGTCGAAGGTGCTTTTGGGATCCCCAAGCTACAATGCTGACATGCGCACCTCCCCTCCATACGCACATGCAAATAATATAACATATACCCAACAGCGCAGCACTGCAGACATTGTGCAAGCTCACTCGACACTGCACAAGGCAAACAAACCGTTTTTGAATATTTTATGCCTATTTTTGTATCGGTTGACCACATTTTGTGGATATAGGTCATTAGTGATTAAATTAGTTAGGATTTAGTTAGAAGTGGACCATGAATGTAAAGGCACAAGCCTACATATAGAATTAGAATTGCAAATGAAAAACATAAGTGGTGATGGGTTGTGATAATTTGTGCAAGAGAGAAATGGAGAGATTGAATATTTTGTTATCTGTATGTGATCTTGTGGGTCAATATTTCTCTCACTGTGGAGAAAGATAGCTGTTGTTTTAGATCTGTTGTGCAAAAAGTAATATGATACGACTGATGTTGAGCTGAATCACTATTGTCTTTTGTCTCTTTCTGTTTTTGGCTGAATAATGTGATAGTGTTGCGATAATGATGCAATATGTTAGATCTGTGGTTGAAATGGTAGATCTATTATGAATAAAGAGATGTCTGATGAATGGTTCTGCTAGATATGATAGTTAAATTGATGAATCAATGTTGCCCTAAATCCTCCTCCTCACTATGGAAAATTAGTTTTGACAGCTCTCTCTCGAACATCTCGGGTGAGACTTCATCCGCTCCATGGGTGTTGCCGGCAGGGTAAAACCTTTCTAGGCCGGTGCTCAAGGATATCGCCCAGGTTGGGTGTCAACAGAGCCAAAACCCCTGTTGACAAGCCTTTGTTGGGTGGTTTGTGCCAACAAAATGAGTTAGTTTTTACTATTTAATTTTGGTTTTTATAAAATATTTTTAGAGTTTTTATATTATTTTAATATTTTTAAAATCATTTTCCTTAAAAATACCCTTTCTATAGTTTATAAAAAGCCATTTTTAAATATTTTTGGGGAACTAATGGCCTTCTTTAAGTTTTTGTAGGGACATAAATAAAACAGTATTGTCTGTAGGTAAGTTTGTTTTTGGCTTTTTCATAATTCTGCAAAATGGAAAAAGTCATCGAGCGTTCATTTTGACACTTTGATCATGCTCTCTAAACCTAGAATCAAAGTTTTGAGTCATTTTCACTTCTTTTTAGGATCATAAAACCAGTTCATCGTGAAAAGAAACCCTAATGGAGTCGTCTTTAAACTCTTTTCAGAATCCCGAAATGTGAAAATATCGTCGAGCGAACTTGTCTTCTTCACACTCGTAAAAGTACTTAAAGAGTTGTCTTTTCAAAGGTAGTTTATCTCTTTTTCGGTTCAGATTGACTAGTTATGAAAAAGGACCCTTTTTAGTCTTCTTCCATTGTCATTCAGACTCTCTAAACATGAATGAAGCCGAGTTAAATTTCAATGGACTCGTTAAACTAAACATTGAGAGACCCTATTTTGGGAACAAACCCCTCCTTTCTCAGTTTCGTGAAATACATGAGAATGGACTTGTCTTCGGATAAGCTACAACAAGTATTTGCTACCCTCTTTGAACTCATAAAAACAAAAAGAGGAACTCATCTATCATGATGGGGAAATTAAGGGAAGGGAACCAATCCATTTTGTAAATAAAATGGCAGTTTGTAGTCACCTTTGAAGATGGCACTTGTCTTCATTTCATTCAGTCAATTCGGTATTCATATGACTTCCAAGTCGATCCATTTTCATGATTCATGTAACTCCTTTGAGTCTTTCAAAGAATACATTGCCCGCCACTGCGTTATGTCCTAACATTTATCTGGTTTAGTCAATGCTGCCAAGTCTTTTGTCATGCTGCCCAATGTTCAAAGGGAAGTTGAAATTTTACCTATGTAAGAAAAACATCCTTTGTGTCAGTACCTTTTGAGTCAATCCTATAGTTACATCATCTACAACATTCCAGAACTTTGCTCTGAGTTTCGTGTCGTCGATGTGAGATTCATCATGGCCCTCCTTCAATAAGACTATTCATGTCAACATCATCTCATCCTCCCAGAATTTGTCTTAGAAACAAGTTTAGTACCTTGAGATCTATATGCCTTAATGACATATTCTCTTTCCCTTGACATAGGTTCACATCATTGACCTTTGATCGATAGACTCGACTAAGTTTTTGACATCAAATCATCTATTCACACTCAGGAGATTGTTACACTAGGGTACCTTAGGAATCATTGACATCAATGGTGATGTCCCTCGCATTTGTTAATAGTTCACATCATTAACTAGTAATCAAGTGGTTTCTACCATTTTCGATATCAAATCATTGTAATCACATGGATAGAATCATACTTTGTGGAAGACAATACAAACACGTTGGGTATTAGTTAAAAGCGCTCATTGCTTTCCCGAGGTTGCAATGGATTATATTGTATGAGTCCCAACATGGATCCACATTTGTATGGTCATGGTTGTGCCTGAATTTGTGTCCATTTGACATAGATCTACAATGTATGTTTGGTAGCTATGTCCCCAGTTTGAGTCCTCTATCCCATGGATCTATGTTGTAATCTAGTAGCCATGATTGTTAATCTCTCTCATGGATCTACCTTGTATTAGTTTGCAGCCATGATGAGGATACATTTGGTTATGAGTCAAAATTATTGATGTATTGCAGATTCCTAGTTGATGATGATCTCCAATCAAGTGAATTCTTGCCTCAAAGTGATAATTTGCTCTTTCAAAGTTCTTGCCTATCGTATCCCTCTAGCCTCATTATTTGGGGGGAATTTTGTTACACATAAATCTCATCATCATCATGTGATGAGGTCCCAAACATTAGTTATTGCCCTAAATCCCAAGCTGTTAAGTGAAAATACTGGCCCTAACTTCAGTCTTGCATATAAAAGTCCAGCATCGCTTCTTCCCTTAAGGAAAGAAGCGTTACCTTCTTCAGTAACGCTCACTGTCCCTTCGCAGTAGGTGGTGCCACCACTTTTTCCTCTTGTTCAATGTGAGGTTCTACCCTGTCACCACTCTGCCATAGTGGAGGAGAAGCGTTTCCCAAGGTAAAAAGTGAAAAAGAGAATATTCCACGAAGCTTCTCGAAGAAAGGCTTCATGGCACCCTCATCCCTACTCCTTAGGACCACTTGGACTCGAGATCCATCCTTTTGGGATCTCCTTTCCACCTCACCTACCATTTACTCAACCATTCCTATCCTCCCAAGGCCTATAAAATCAGCCACATACCCCATGGTTGAGGGAGATAAAAAATATGCTGTTGCATTGAGGTTCTAGCCAAATCGGTAGGGTGAGCATAGAAGGAGCAAGTTGGATCTTTTGGGGAAAAGGCATTGGCATGTGAAGGAGCATCACAACATTAAGGAGAAGGCTGTAAGATTTCTTCTTCATGTTTAATGCAAAGTTGGTTCCTTTCCCCTAATATATGTTTATGTTGTAATCGTGTATTTTACTGTTGGATTCCTTAGTCACTGACATAGAATTTTTTATTATATTCTGGTGCTTTTGATCTTGTATGCTTGTTTCATGTGATTATGCAGGTATGTCTGTGAAGAGCCATCACCATAGGAAATAGATACACCACTCCATCAAAGGGACTCTTTCCATATCTCCACAACTTCTAAGGGAATTCTTCCATCTCTATTGTAACTCATTTGTTCTAGATATAAACCATTCAAACTAGAGGAACAACTCTTGTTTGCAAGACGTGCATTTTTTCTAGCAATAATCCTAATCTAGTGATAACCAGAGAATCCATCTATGAATAAATACATCTCCTGACCACCTAATCCTTCTAGAAATTCATCTGTGAATGGTATCAGAAATGGATTGTGCATGCATGCATCATTCAATTTGCTCAAATCGACACAGATCTGAAGTTCACCTGTCTTCTTGTCTTGGACCACCATCATACTGATCCATTCTGATTCTTTGACTGGATCAATTATTATAGCATCCAACATCATATCCATCTCATCATTAAACATCTCCTTATATCACATATTCAAGTGATACAGCCTCTTCCTTACTGGTTTCGCATCTAGCTTTAACAGGATCTTCATCTCTCCCAAATCACCTAGGATCCCTTTCATTTCAGAGAATTTTGTTGGAAACAGATATTAAAATTCATGTAGCAGATCCATGATATTTTCCATGGTATCTTCATCCCAATAGTCCCCAACACTTGCAATTTTTGGGTTCTCCTCTGTCCCAATGTTGACTTTTCTAATCTTCGGTGTCTGATTCATGGGATCGATCGAGATATATGGCACTGTGACATCCCTGCTCCCTTCTGTTTCTGGAATGTTGATATTATGTAGCTCATCATCGTCCTTAGGTATTATAGGAACATTATAAATTTCCATCATCGACTGCCTGTGGCAATGCACATGTGGATCCACTAGATATGTAACTAGAACTACCTTCAACACCACATCGCGAATGAGCTGAAGTGTATTATGGACATCCAGATTGGTATTTGCAAAACGAAAAAGTATGAGCAAAGAAAACTGTCAGTTCTTCCCAAGTGTTTATTTCTATGCACAACTCCACTAATACATAGCATGATCTTGACATTTCATCCAAAGTGTGGACAAAGGCATGGACCCATTCATCCTTTGGTCACGATTCCCACAGAGTCTGACATTCCATTAGATGACGGATGGGGTCATTCCTCCCATCGTACCTCCCACTATGATATACTTCTGAATCTCCAAAGAGAACTTTCAATAGTCACCGAAAATGCGCACATCCATTAATCATCTTCGTATTGGTCTCCCACCAGCGTGCTGGAGTGGCCTTTACCACTTCCTCCAATGCCAACAATCACTGAGGTTTTGATACCTTCTCTTCAAACTCCATTCAGAACGTAGACAACTAAGGAACCCCATCATAGATTGGCAATTCGACAGTCTCAGTCACAACATGGTACAATGATTGTGTGATCGGGCCACACTTCCTAAATGACACCTCATGCATGTGATTTTTCCAGTTTTCTAATGCATCATCAGAATCAGAAGATGCAGAACTAGCACTACTCCAACCAAGTTCTCCATCAGTAGTTGGGTTGATGTAATCCTCTAAAATTTTGTAAGCATGATCCCATCCCCTGAAAAATTCATCCTTTACTAGCTCGATATACCTCTATCCTTTGTTTGGATCCATTGGAGCGATGACTTTGATGTCGCGATTCTCAAACGTCATCATTCGCTTCTTGAAGTTAATTACTTCCATACTATCACTAGCCCATCTGATCCCCAGCAATGTGGGATAGGAGCCTCCATAATCAACAACTTCAATCACATTGAAATCAACATAGCTCTTCATACTTTCTACATCTACAACCAGGTTTGATACACGTTCGATTGGTTGTACTTTTTCCTGACTATCCAATCGCAGCTGCACAAGGGACCAACCCAACCTTGGCCTCCCCATTTTTTTCCATCTCTGTTTTGTGAGGATATTCACATCTGATTCTAGATCCATAATGACTGAATCTACTTCATGGTCCCCAATATAAATTCTCATGCACGTCTCTTTTCCTGTCTTTTTCTTATGCAAAGAGTTCACCGCGGATTCCTTCCGCTCCTTACCCAGTTGGTGCAACATTTTCTCAATCTTGGAAATAGCATTGGGATCTCTTGCCAGCAACAAGCAGCTCTCAAAAAATTTGGAAGGTACCATGTTGTTGCAATGGTCCTGCCTCCAACAAAGAATCAAAAGTAGAGGGCATTTCATAAATAGGTGACTTACTAGGATTTATTTTGATCACATCCCACACTTCAAATAATCTATCTCACTTGGGAACAATGTCAAATCATGTACCTTGTTCTTTCCAGCCAATCAAACCTGCGGCCGGGGGTCATCCTCCCCAGTTGTCACACCACTGCAGGTGACAATAGGAAAATTAACATCCTATGTTCTGGGCTCTGCTGAGATCGTCACAAATTTCAACCCTTGTTGGGCCAGGAAAACAACACAAGGAAGAATCCAACACACAAGCACAAGAGGAAAAATGAGCGCATGATGGAAAAAAGTAGGTAAAGGAAGAAGCGTAAGCACAGAGCATAGGAAGTTGCGACGATGATCGCTGCAATGAGGAAAATCACATTCAGAATTGGTGGAAGAGGAAGGTAGAAGAGTAAAGGTGGAATAGGTGTAAGTCAAGGAATATTGTAGAAGGATGAGAAAGTACAAGACTAGAGGACACTTTTGTAGCTAGTTATGTCCTGTACAAGACAAGATGAAAGATGTTTCTGCAGCTATTTATGGATGTGGTTAATGTATTGAAGGACTTTTGCGGCCAAGTATGGCCTAGAATTAATGTAATAGAAGATGTTTTGTAGGTACTTGCGTCTGTAATAATGGAGATGTACTCAATCCACCCTATGCAGTCTTGTAAAGATTATAAGTAGGAGGAACCCACTCTGTATAAGGGTTAACTTCAGTATTGTTTGTTGTTAGCTTGAAGAGTTAGCTAGAGGAAGTTGTTAGACTCAGAAGAGGAGTCTAGTAGAAGTATAAATATGTGGAGCCACGGATCTGTAGTTGAGTGCGTAGACCGTTTTGTAGGAGTAATCTGTAGCTGAGTGCGCAGATAGTAAAGTAGAAGATTCGATCTAGGTTGTGTGCAGATCAATATGATTAGATAGAAGCAATAAACCAGAAAGCATGAGAGAAACAAGAGTTGAGAAAAATACATATATTAAGAACAGTCTGTAAGTCACAGACTGCAAGGTGCTACCTATATTTCTCATGCCAACTGAACAGCACCTTAGTGGTTTTTCCCAGATGGGTTTCCACGTTATTTTTTGTGTTGATGTATGTTGAATGGTTGAATGTTTAGCTATAAATATTGAATATTGAAGGTTTATGTGGATGTTTTCTTACTTTGTATTTCTTACAGTTGTTGTTGAATGTATGTCACAATATTATGAATCAGTAAATGAATGAATACTTAAATCCTTGTTGATGTGTTGTGTATGATTTCATGATTAAAACTACTAAGTTACAATATAAGTCGCACACTATTCATGATAAGTAAGGAGTCAATTGCGCCAGTTGTTAAGTACTTAAGGACAAGGTTGTGTCTTGCATCAGTTTTGGCACACAGTTGAACCTTTATTGCATAGTAATAGACTCCATCCATCCATCTCTATTGAGCTCCTTAGCCACACACCAAGGGACTATAATTCCTTGCCAACTACAGAAACATGGTTCTGGCAGTTACACTTCAAGATATCTCAGGTGATTTTGTGCCTGCCTCATGGGTGTTTTTGACTGAGATTGCTGTATCAAGCCAATGTCTTGAGTTGTTTTGTTGGTATTGTGTTGTTGTTAAACCTCAGGTCGATACAAGAAGGAATATTAGGCCAAAAAATAGTTTCGTTGTCAAGACACAATTGTTCAAGACAATGCAGATGTGGACACAATTGTTTAGGATTGGCTGACAGAATGGTGCAGCCCAGTTGAGGAGAATATGGAACAAGAAGAAGACCCACCATTTAACCAAGGTGGAAACATCAGTGTTAGAACCGATCATGGAAATGGCCAATATAATAGCCAAGGAAATGATGGAAGCGATGATCAAGACAATCAGTCACAGGAGGGAAAAGGAGAAGACGATGATGGAAGTGATGGGGGCTTCGAACAAGGCGATGGAGATGAAGCACCTACTAACGAGGATATCCAAAACTGCTAGCAAGAACAACAACAAGAGCACGAACCACCATGGAAGAAGCAGAAAGCTAGAAAAACTGCCAGTGCAGACACATTGACAAAGGAGGATATTTGTTCACTAGAATATGTTGTAGCCAAAGTACCCAAGAACATCCTCGAAGGTCTAATTAAGAGGTAGGAACAAGTGGTTGGCCAAGTAGTTGAGCACCTCAATCAGCTCATAGAGGCCATTAACGAAGTAAAAATCACTATCGAGGCTGATATGTATGGCGTGGACCCCAAAGACACTTTAGCTATGCTATTGTTGTTTCCGCCCCTTAAGATGGAATTTCCGATGCAAGCACTATAGTTAGGCACTGAATAGCATGATGTTGTGCTCAATGAAATTGGGGCACTAATGTTGGATGTTTCAAAGATCCCATTGTCCAATGTATACTCCCTTCAGTATGCAGCAGCAATAGAGGTGTAGATCAGATAGAATGCGGTGACATATCAAGCAGCCAAGAAGACAAGGAAAGAAAAGGAGTGCAAGATCCTACTTAAAGAGAAGGACTAGCAGATCGAGGCATGAGAACAAAGCCAACTAATGCTTACTAAATTCATCAAGAGCGTCATCACAGAGTTCCTACCAGAAGAATTCTAGGAAGATGAGGATTCAACTGCTAAGGTTTCTCGACTGTCGCAGATTGTGGTGGAACTGAGGAAACTAGTTGAGGAGATGAAGGAAAGATAGATACCAAGAACACCTCCTGATGTTCCTGAAGAATGTAGGAATACATCATCAAAGGATACCAAAAGGATAAGGCAAGGAGAAACAATCTGCATTGAGGCAGTTGAAGCTATTTCCACAATGTGGGAAGCACTTTTGGAAGATGAGACCATGGAAAAGATCAAGGAAGATGCACAGAAAGTGGATCTGAAAATCACCAAGCTAGAGGAAGACATGAAAAAAACTGCCAATCAAAGAAAGGATTGTGAAGGTCACAGAGCTAAAGTAGCTATAGAAAGAAGTGAAAACCCTCCATGACCAATAGTAGAAAATAAATGATGAGATGACAGAACATCAATTGAAGGAAAAATGAGTTACAGGGCTTATTCAACTTGTACAACAGAAGCTTCAACACATCGTGCAGTCATTAGAAATAGGACCATCAAAACATATCAGTTCCAATCGGGTGGAATAGTTAGCCAAGCAGGTGGAGGAAGTATCAGAGGAATTTTCCAGGATGCAACAAATTTTGAAGGAATTTTAGGACAAGGTTAGTCCTGTGGCGCAACTTGCGCCAGAGGCATGAGTTGTGCAGAACACTAAATTTTGCAGAGAAATCATTTTTGGTTAGTGGCTCAAGATGAGCCACATGTGAGTGTTGGGGGCCTGTTAGTCCAGGAAAAGTGCAAAAAAAAGAATCTGATGCGCAAGCACAAGAGGAAAAACGAGTGTGCAGCAGAAAAAAGAAGGTAAAGGAATAAGCGCAAGCACAAAGCAGAGCAGAGGAAGCTCCGACGAGGGTCGCCGCAATGAGGAAAATCATATTTAGAGTCGGTGGAAGATGCAAGTAAAAGAGTAACAATAGAACAGGTGCAAGTAAAGGAATAATAAAGAAGGATGAGAAAGTAGAATACTAAAGGACATTTTTGCAGCTAGTCATGGCCTGTACACGACAAGCTGAAAGACATTTCCATGGCTAGTTATGGTTTTGGCTAATGTAATGAAGGACTTTTGTGGCCAATTATGGACCAACATTAATGTAATAGAAGATATTTTGTAGCTACTTGTGTTTGTAATAATTGAGTTGTACCCAATCGACCCTCCACAGTCTTATAAACACTATAAGTAGGAGGAACCCGCTCTGTATAAGGGTTAGATTCAGTATTGTTTGTTGTTATATTAAAGAGTTAGCTAGAGAAAGTTGTTAGACCCAGAATAGGAGTCTAGTAGCATTAGAATGATGTTGAGACATGGATCTGCAGCTAAGTGCACAGACCATTTTGTAGTAGTAATCTCCATCTGAGTACGTAGACAATAAAATAGAAGAGTCGATTTAGGAATTGTGTGAATTAGTAGGAGTAGATAGAAGCAATACACCATAGAGCGTAAGAGAAACAAGAGTTGAGAAAAATACATATCTTAAGAGTAGTCTATAAGTCACAGACTGCAAGGTGCTACCTATATTTCTCATGCCAGATGAAGAGCACCTTGGTGGTTTTTCCCAAATGGGTTTCCACATTATTTTCTATGCTTATGTATGTTGAATGGTTGGATGTTTAGCTATCAATATTGAGTATTTAAGGTTTATTTGGATGTTTTCTTACTTTATATTGCTTACAGTTGCTGTTGAATTTATGTCGCAATATTACCGATCAGTAAATGAATGAATGATTAAAGCCTTGTTGACGTGTTGTGTATGATTTCATGATTAAAACTACTAAGTTACAATATAAGTAGCACATTGTTCATGATAAGTAAGGAGACAATTGCGTCGCACAATTGTACCTATTGTTAAGTGGTAAAGGACAAGGTTGTGTCGTATGTCAGTTGTGGTACACAGTTGCACTTTTTTCACATAGTAATAGAATCCATCCCTCCATCTCGTTCAAGTTCCTTAGACGTGCACCAAGGGACTATAATCCCTCACCAACTATAGAAACATGGTTCTAGTCGTTACTCATTAAGATATCTCAAGAGAGACTGCGCATGCCTCGCGGGTGTTTTCGACTGAGTTTGCTCTATCGGGTCGATGTCTTGTGGTGTTTTGTTGGTATTTTGTTTTTGTTGAATCTCGGGTCGAAACAAGAAGGAATATTAGGCCAACAACCCCTGATTATGGTTCACCGACATATTCTGATTCATCAGTGGATTCTAGTTTAATGGTGGGTTCATAGGTTGATTCATAGTCTGATTCTAAAGTGGAATTTGATTCTGAGCCTGGTTCTGCAACTGGTTTTAGTTCTGTAGCTGATTTTGGTTCTATAACTGGTTCTGATTCTGCAACTAAGGAACATTTCCTTCCTTCCATATTGCGATTAGTTGTGGACAGTTCTTTACAGTGTGATCAATTGCAGTGCATTATGTACAAAAACACTGTAATTGTGATAAATATCTCTGGTAATGTTTGAATACCCCATAATTGTAACATTGGATAGGTCTGCGAACTCGCCCTCCTCCTCTACCAAATCCTCCTTCTCTTCCTTATAATCCTCCTTGTTGTTGATACTGCAGCTGAGCCAATTTCTACAGCAGGAGATTCAACTGGTGCTGAACGTAATGTGCTTCCTAAACATACTGTTCTTGTGACAAAGCCATTGACATCTTACTATATTGCAGCTGCGGTGCAAACTATGGCTATAAACTGCATCTGTGGTGGTGTTGTATACTACGATTGAGGTAGATATTGTACCACCTAAGGCTACATATGTGATTGTTGTATTGCTCGATGATATTCACCCTTCACATAGTATGAATTATACATCCTTTCCAGTATTAAGTCATATGTGTGACAGTCTTTATCTTCATGCCCTACAGAATGACAAAATGAGCAATATAGGTTTTTTGGCTTCGTCACCATCTTTTGCATGTATCCACATTCCTCATGTCGATGCCCATATACTTGGAATATGTGGCACCATGGTACATTGCCACAACTCAGTGGGTTCAACGCCATAGATAACAGATCATTTCGGAAGTCAAGGAAAGTATATTTTCTATGTTCATCCACGTGACATCGAGTGCACCAAAGATATTCGCGATGTTCTTTCCCATTCTTGATATCTTGTAGCTGAAGCGTTAGGTTTTCTAGCTGCACCTGAAATAGTTCATACTAGCTATACTTTCTCCAATAGGTGAAGCCTCTAACTTCATTGCGATCTCCAGAGCCTCACTCTGTGTCACGATCTTCTATTGCATTAGTTGTTTACAGATATGGGGTACCATCACTGTGATAAACCACTCTTTGTGCTTGTTGAAGCCTCGTGTGGGTAGGTTGTTGGAATGGGTTCCAAGGCTCACAACAGAGGGGTAAAACCCATACTGAAAGGCTTCAAAAGATCATGTGCAAGGATAGTTCTATCCCTAGCATGTTTGGAATCGTAATCTCCCATAAATATAAAGGCCTCTGCTGACACTTATAGTTTTGATCCACAAAGGATCTGTTTCCCAATGAAGGAAAATTGGATGTGTGAGATATTGAAAAGAAAATGAATCTAACTAAGAAGGAAATCTAATCTAAGTCAGTACTACTCTAAGAAGGTGTTTTGTTTGTTTGCAGGTTAACTTGAGATGAAAATAGATAATCCTTTTATCAATTTAACATATATGTAAAACAGATTAATTTGCTCAGCAAATTATATTACTACTGACCAATTAAAATTGATCAGTAGTACAATTGACTGATAGTAAATTAAATATTTAGCACACTCAATATTAACCTATAACTGAAATGTCAATTGAAAAACTAACATTGATTATGATATTTCCTGTAGAATCATTTGCAGAAATAGATAAAAGTTTTAATTGAATAAATTCATTAAAACAGATACACAGATTGTAAGAAAATAGAAATCTAAACTATAGATCAATGTACTAATTAATTTGCAAAATATTAAACAGCGATGGTAACTAATATGAAGTGGAAAAATCAATATTTATCAAATAAATTTAATCAAATAGACAAAATAATATTTAAGAGAACAACATAACTGTATTATAAAAAGTCTGCAAAAAATTACAAACCTTGCATTAACCAGAGTGTCTCCAATCTCTTGAGTTGATTTTTTATCCCCTCCCAATTCCCCCTAGTACATGAGAAATATACCCTTTAAATTAGTAATTACAAAAGAATGAATCCCCATGAAACTGGGATCATAAAATCCACATGAAACTAATAGCCAAGAAAATATCGCCACCTAGTCCAAATCCCTAACAATTCATCTATGTTGGGATAATTCACTGACTCAAACCCCAGTTGGGAATCACACTTGAAATTTTCCATTTCATTTTTATCCAGCTTGTGCCAAATGCAGATAAAAATGTGGATATTCCCCTCAATAGCAAGAGGTTGCCTTATCAATTGATCCACATCTTCAACGCTGATGGTCAAGGACTTGAATTTTCTCTTTGGCCTCATTGCATTGACGTTCAACCTGTTCAATCATTAATTTTGGTGGAAGAGCATTTTCAATAAGATCCATGGTAGGGAAGTGCATTGTTTCCATAATGTTATCCACAGCATACCATCTCCTTCCACACATAGCCTGTGCCTTCTGAATTGTATCTTCAATCATTTCATTTAAATCAATCTAAGCACGCAATACAGTTCTAACTTTGTTCAACTAAAAAACTGCTAAGGATAGTGATATCCTCTGGTCTATCCTTCATATACCTCTTCCATTCCAGAATATCATCATAATCCTTAGAATCTTGTTCTCTCTTGGATACCTGGTTCTCAAGGGCAACAGACATTTTTCCAAAAGCAACATGAGTTTCCAAAATGTCATCTAGAGTTTTAAACAATTCAGTTAATAATTCATTGTGTTCTTGATTGGTTTGGATGGCCAAGTCTTTAAAATATTGCTGGAAAAACTTGAAGAAAGAAGAGGAAGTTGCACTTGCAGTTGCATATTCACATTGCTTTTCAAGCGTAGCTATCCTTTGTGTAATGGTGGCATTTGTATTATGTTCATTGTGTAATTCATCCTGGAGAGAAGTATTCTTCATTTGTAACTCTTTAAACATGTCTTCATATGCCTTTACAAGATCATCAACATAAGTCTTATGTTCCCTTTTAGTTATATCTAGTTCTTCTTCTAGATTTCTTATTTCTTCCTTTCTTCTATCAAGCTCCCTGTTCAATGTGTTAACTACATCAATGTTTTCACCTATAAATGCACCCATAGTTGTAGTTGTATCAACTGCATCTACTTGAGGATAACCAGACTGTGGAGTCCAGATTATCTAATTGGTAATAAGTGCTTCAAAACCACCTTGATCTCTACTTCTCTTCCTTCCTTTTCTAACCACTGCAATGGAAGACTTGCTGTAGAAATAATCCCCAAGAGGGAATACAATATCTTCATCAAACTCAGCCACTGACTCAGTAAATGATCCAATCCCAATCATTGTTGAAACCAATGAAGATGTCTCAGTAATGGTGGGAGGAAGGATGGGCAAAGTAATATGGGAGGTAGGTAAGGGAGAAGAGTTGTTTTGAACAACTATTGGTTCATATATTGAAGAGAGGATCGGGATGGAAGTTTCAGAGAATGGAATGCGAATGTTAGAATCTAGAAGTGATGACGAAGATAGTAGAATTCTCTCAGGAATAGGTGATGATGAAAGGATGAATGAGGTTAGTTGTAAAGGGAGTTTCAAAGACTGTGTCTCTGCAATAGTAGATGGAAGCACGGGATGTTGGAGTGAAATAGCTGGGATAGGAGTAGATGTGAAGGTCAAAGTATGATAGAGTTGAGAAAGTGAGGGTGAAATGGTAAGCACTTCTTATTCACTATCACAATCAAGTCTATGGTAGGGGTTTGAGAAGCAGTCACCTGAATTTCTGGTTTTGAAGCTGCTTAGTCTCAGCTACTACTTGATCATCACCCACCTGAGTAGCTACAGTAGTTACCTGAATTTCAGTGGTAGGATTGGTAGCTGCAGTCACTTGAGTGTCCAATACTGAAGTCATTTTTGCTAACTTTTGTTTTAATTGTTGGGATGTCTGCATCATAGATTTCAATTGTTAAGCAATATTTACCTATGGAGGGTCTTCCATAGGGCTTTTACACTTGTTCCCATCTGGATAAGTAATTATTGGTGGAACTTTTGCTTCCTGAGCTTCTTTCTCTTCCTTGTCTTTTCTTACCTTTTCAAGGATGTCCAGCTCCATTTCCCTATAGCCCAAAACCCTATTTTTAAGCTCCTTTTGATGTTTTAAAACATGGCTCTAATCATATTTTCTTTTAGCTCTAGACAATAATTCAGAAAATGTATTCACTCCCTGGTAGAAGGAGTCATCAGGAACTTCTTCACAAACATAACCACTCTTAACATGGTTTTGTTTGAAATGAGCATAAAGAAACCCCTTAGGGTCATGTTTTCTTTTAAGAGCAAAACCCAGTTTCAAATAAACTATATGGTCACCCAATACTAGAGCCCAGGTTGAAGTTGGGACAACTAAGGGTCCAATATCCAAAGGAAATTCAGGCCAACCTTTCCTTTTAGGACCAACAAGTTTTTTTTACACACCATCAGTGACAGTTTGGAAGGACACCTCTTCAATAACTAACCTATTAGGAACTATTTTGGGCAACAGATGGACATTATTGCTACCCCAAATTCTGATATATGAAAAGCATTCACCAACATACCAATCACCCATTGTGGCAATGAAGGTTCTGGCTTCTTCTGAAAAAGGAGCTTCCTCTTTGAATAATGTACAATAAATACTGCCCATACAGTGTTCACAAATGTCATAAAACATAGTTTCATAATTGGTATCCCACAGTGATGAATAATATATACGTACAGGAGGCATCAGTAAAGTCCACTTCCATCCCAAATTGGGATATTAGAATTCAGTACAGAATACATCGATGATAAAGGCCAAAAAGAAGAATTTTGGCTTCTTCCGGGTGATAGCTTTTTGGTAATCTTGGATGGTTGTTTTAAGTTCTAGCAACAAAATAGATGCTCGGGGGAAAGACTCACCAGTTGTCAAGACATGGTGGGCTACCGGAGCCCACTCACATTTGAACACAAAGCAGTTTGGAAGACCATAAATATGACAAAGCATAGCTTCCAATAAGGAAAAATCTTCTTTAAAAAAGGAAATCGAGTATAGGTTGTCAGCCCTTTGTGAGAACTAGATAGGTTCATTCATCCAGGATTTCAGCATTTCGTTGAGATTATACCTAGTCTAAGAATATTGGGAGAACTCGGCATTAATGGGTTGCACAGCCAGTTTAAGAGCATAGGCTCTGATAAAAATCTCAAAATGGAAAGTAGCTACCTTCGACCCTGCATTATCATTAAAGGACCAATATTTAGGGTTTTCATGGTCCACAATCCATTTAACTGCATCAGTATAGGGAAGGCCCTAGCAGGTCTAACAGCAATGGCATGTATCCTAGAATCCCTAATTTTTTGGTATGCCAACTGGTCATTTTGAATATCTGAGAGGTCATCGTTGTCAAAAATTGAGTAAACCTCAGTCCAGTCGATTTGGTAGGTTTTGGTGATTCTACCACTAGTGTTTGAGAAGATGCCGAAGTTGGGGTCTTTGGTTAGCATGTCTTTGTGAGTGTTCTTACAATGGGTAATTCGCGACATTTTTAGAAAATTGAATAACTCTGTTTAAACGCATAAACATGAAATCAAGACCAATTGGAAAACAAAGCAACAGTAAAGAATAAACTTGGAAATGACAAGAAAACCAACCTGGAATTGACTGGAACTGTGAAAATTATCCCTGCTAAAAATTGCAGTAAAAACTCACGCAACAAGGAAATTTTCGAAAGTAAAAAAATGATAAAGAAAATACAAAGAACCCATCTATTTATAGAATTTCAATGGGTTGAATTCAAGCTGTAGGATTAAAATAAATAGATGGTCGAGATCAAATCTTGCGGGTATGGAATCAAGACACGAGATTTCAATTTTATTAACTTTCCCACAATCCGCAATCCGCAAATTGCAAGTTGTGAAATGTCGGAATAAACCAATCTTAAAATTTTAACTAACCCTTTCCACAATCCACAAATTGTGGGTTGTAGGTTGCAGAAACACGCAACACAAACCATAATTCATCTGCTTCCCGCAATCTGCAATTGCGGCATGCGGGTTGCGAGATGAAAAAATGCAATTATTGAAAAATAATTCTGCACCCACAATTCGCAATGCGGGTTGCGGGTTGCAAAACGAAAAAGTTGCAAACTCAAAACCAAGCTCCCACAACTTGCATTGTGGGTTGTAGAAAAGTCATACTTTTGGGAGGAATTAGGTCTTTCTACAACTCACAAAACACACAAAAATGCATAATCTTTCAAAATATCAACTAAATCAAATCATGACAAAGACATAGAAACCCATGATAAACAACATGGGAACCCAAAAATGATTGAGGAATTTAAAAATTACCTTTGCATTTAAAATTGGGGCTCCCATGTTTTGGATAAGACATGGGATCTGTTGTATCTACAACAGATGGCGACTAGCTGGGAAGAACCAGTTATCTCTATAAATAAGAACTCCCTTACAAAGAAAAACATGTTAGTAAACAAATAATTCAGCCTGGAATTTTAGAAAATGTTTATGTAAGAATGCAACCAACAAGAAGAGTTATCAAAATGACTTATATACCCCCATCCATGATCGATTAAAAATAATGTAAATCCGATAATGAGGTATAAGGGATAATAATGATCCCTCGCCTTCAAGCAGTCATAGGCATACGGCTTGAGTTGAACATGGGAGAAAACCTAGGACTACTCTAGACATCCATAACATAGGTCACATTGAGATATCATTTTTTTTAAGTAATACTTCATTGAGATAAGACCATTTCCCCGATTTGGTAATATGTTCCAGTCACAAGCTTTATTTTGAAACTGAACACCCCAGCTCGATAAAGAGACCCCTTGTGTCCCAGCTGTAATGCTGAGAGCAACTATCATGGCCTCGTAACCATCTAATGATAATTTCAGTCCAACATCAAACCCATGATCATGGTAGGGCTAGCTTGTGATAAGACCCCCCTGTCCTTATGTACAACAATTGCCTTATAAGAGAAAACGAAAAAATTTATTTGAGTGTGAATTACAAGACACTACCATGGTTTGGTATCCACATAATGGTAGCGTTACTCACTAATGCTTTGCATATCATGAATGAATTGACCTATGATAGGATCTTCCATCTTTCAATAGAGACTGAAAGCCACCTCCCCATTTTGATGGTTAAGATGTCATTCCACCAAGCATCTATGAACCTAATGGGTTGGCTTGTGATAATACCCCCCATCTTGTAATCCACAATCGTTAACGAAAAAAATTTTCCAAGTGAATATGATAAGATCCAAAGCAGAAAAGGATGACCAAGTTATACAGATATGATGTATTGCACTAATGAAGCATGAGATAAGAAGATCTAGTTACCCCCGCAAACTCAATTACATGGATGAAGCATGTGTAAAGATATTGACCAGGATGAGAATGTATCAGTCTAAAATCCTGCAATTATTGGTCATCAATTCTATATAAAACAAATCCTGACATAGGCTGAAAAGGTTGAAACTGACAATGTATTAAAATTTGGAGTGCTGCAATCTCGAGACAAACTGATCAACCACCATTACCAAATAGGCAAACATTATTAAAACACCTACTAATATCAGTGAAACACTCAAAACAACAAAAATAGAAAAATGAACACGCCAAACCTATATACATGACATATCAAAATGTTCAAACAAAATACTTTTTGAGCAGGGAAACATTCACTGGGTAAGTATCAATGACTCTCTCAAGTGTCTATAACCGAACAGTAATAGGACCAATATTTTATGTAACAATGAAAGGTCCTAGCCAAAGGCGTTGAAACTTGGTATATTCGTTATTGTCCTTATGTTGTGTATCCCATCTCAGTACCAAATCCCCTACTGAAAAATATCTATTAGAAGAATATTTTTCATCGAACCATCTTTTACCCAACTGTTTATGTTGATACAGTTTGTTTTTCGACCTTTCTCTATCTTCTTCTAACTTAAGTAAAGTATCAATCCTCTATTGAAGCGAGGGTGAATCATCTTCCTGAATGGATTGGGCTAGTTGTAGCAAGGGGATAGTAAGGGTGGATGGTAGTATGGCTTCCTTGCCATAAATAAGACAGTAAGGAGAATTTCCAATGGTTGCCTTCAGAGTAATACACTCTTCCCAAAGAGAATTGTAAAGTTGGGTGTGCCAATATTTATGATGGGAGGCCACGGTTTTCTTCAGGAATGTTTATCATTTTTTTGTTAGAAGATTCAGCAAGCCCATTTCCTTGTGGATAATAATTGGAAGAAAACTTGTGTTTGATCCCTTTTTCAAGTGCATAGTGTGTGAGGTCAATGGACATGAAATAAGATGCATTGTAAAAAAATACATATTCAGGAGCACCAAACCTAGTAACTATTTGACTTTCCAGGAAGGATATCACCTAATTTGTATTGCACAGTCTAAGATGAACTACTTTAACCCACCTGGTAAAATAATCTGTGGCCATCAGGATGGACTTGTGTTGCAGGGAAGAAACAAGGTTGATGGGTCTGACAAAATCCAATCCCCATTGCTGAAATGGGAATTGGATTGCTACTGGCTGCAAGGGAAAAGCATGATTTTTCACTTTGCGAGCACACTTCTGACATGGCTCACATTGTTTTACGTAAGCATGAGCATCTATGAACAAATTAAGCTAGTAATATCCTGCCCTAATTATTTTGTGAGTCATGGTCTCTCCTGAGAAATTCCCTCCCATAAGTCCTGCATGAAATTGGAAAAGAACATCATCAGTTTGATCCTTCTCTAAACATCTAAGAAAAACCCCATCGTAGTTTTTTATAAACAAAATACCATCAATAAATTGATATGGAGCTGATTTTAAGCTTAAATCTCTACATTTTTTAGAGTCAAAAGTTTTAGGGGAAAAACCATGATTTATAAAAAACTTAATATGATCGTACCATTCATATGTTGTAGTTCCAATGGAATTAATAAAACCTGTGGGTACGGTTTCCTCCTACTCCACTTGAATTGCTGATTTTCAGGGTCCTTTGATTGAGCGATAAGTAGACACAAACCTTGCCCCTTCACAATTTTTGCTGGATTAATATATAATTCATATTCCTACATTGTCGTCATCCAGTGAGCCCTCTTCTCACCTAGTTCTTTCTGCACAAGGACATTTCGAATGGCCACATAAGGAACAATTACCTTAGTCCTCGACTTTAACAGTATGGTGTATAATGTTTTACTGATTTGTAAACTGCATAGGCCTATTTATCGATCTTAGAATAGTTAAGACCATCTCCCTTGAACATTGAACTCATAAAATAAATGGGGATTTCAGCATCTTCATGATCTTTCTATGTCAGGAAAGATGCGTAGGAAAAGTCAGTAGGAAAGATGTATAGTATAAAATCTTTGTTAAAATATGGAGACATCAGAGCAAGTGCTTCTGTAATGGATTTCCTAATTTCAACAAAGGCATTTCTTTGTTCCTCAAACCATTTAAACTGTGCATATTTCTTAACTAGTTGTTGTAATGGCTTAACGACCCTAGCAAAATTTGGTACAAACCTGCGAATAAAATTGATCTTACCCAAGAATGATTGCATGGCTATTCATGAACCAGGGAGGCCGATATTTGAAATAGATTAAGTACACTCTAGATCGATAATCATTCCTTCCTTAGAAACAATGAAACCTAAGAGATTACCTTTTGTGACCATGAATATAGACTTCTTGGGATTTAGCGAAATCCCATACTTTCTGCAGCGTTTGAACACCTGTTTTAGAGCAAAAAATTGTTCCTGTCATTTTTTAGAATAGATTGTAATATTTTCTAAGTACACCACGATAGAATTATGGATCAGGCCTCTGAAATCTATATCCATAGCTCTCTAGAATGTAGCTCCTTCATTTATTAGTCCAAAAGGAATTCATTTGTGAGCAAATGTTCCCCAAAGGGTCCAGAAAGTTATTTTTAGCTGATCAGGGGAAACCAGGACTTGGTTATACCCTGAGGAGCCATCAAGGAGTGAAAAAATCTCATGCCTAGCTACTTTCTGTAGGATCCTCTTCATAGGAGGAACATGGTAATTGTATTTTTCGAAAGCTCTGGTTAAATTTATGAAATCAACATAGAGCCTGTTTTTCCCTTTCTTCTTTTGAACAGGTACCAAGTTGGAAATCCATTGTGTATGTCTGACAGGGAATATGATTCGCATTGTTAATAACTTATCGAGCTTCTTCTTTATAGAGTGTTCCAAGCTGGGATACATCTTCCTCAACTTCTATTAGTAAGGCCTTACTTCTAGTTTCATCAGGATATTATGATGCATGATACTGGTGTCAAATGTTCTGAGTTCGTTGTATGTCCATGCAAAGAAGTATTTGAACTCTTTGCACAACTTGATAAAATCTCTCCTCTCTTCACTAGAGCAATCAACTCCGACATTAATGAAGTGAGGATTATGTTCAATGCCCAAGTTGACAGGTTCATAATTAAGAGATGAACTCTGGGTCTTACAATTGGTCATTTGTTTAAACTTGTCTTGTAGGTCGTAAAATTTCTCTAAGTTGATGATTGATTTAGGGATAATGTTGAAAAGATCAGACAAGGATTTATTGTGTTCATCCTCGTCACTTTCCATACCTTGAAAGGTGTCCTAGGCTGAGATAAAGTCCAATATTTGTTGATCATCGTCAAATACTTTCCAATTCGTCACATTGTCTGGGATGGAAGGCCTATACATTAGTTCAATTGAAAATTTTTCTGGGGACAAACCTTCTAGTGGAATTAACCTAGATGCAGTATAAGCCAAAAGATCAACATCAAAATTCTGTGATCTAGGGACTGACTTGATGTTGAATTCTAAAAAAGAGTTAGTAATATCGCTTATCAACTTTTGATAGTTAATTAAATGAGGAGATAGGAAATGTATTTGGTTTCTCACCTGCTTCACTATGATCTCAGAATCTCCAACGCATTCAATTACCTTCACACCCATGTCAATGGATTTCTTGAGTCCTTGGACCAGTGCTTCGTACTCAACTACATTATTGGTGCATTCAAACTCGATCCTGCATGCAATCATAGTTTTGGTCTCTTTTGGATTAACTAGGACACAACTTGCACCAGCCCCATATTTAGACCTGGAGCCATCAAAGAATAAATTCCATGCAATAGGATCAATCCTAAAATTAGTACTAACATTATATAAATTATGTACAATGGTTCCATAGAATGGTATAGTAGTAACAAGGGAAATTTGTGACTAGTTCTATAAATTCTCTATTGGTGAAGGATCAACAAGCATATCTCCAAAGAATGTGTCAAACGTGAAGTGTTTAATGTGAGTGTTGAATTAAGAGATAGATTCATTCGAGCCATCAAGGTCAGTAACCATTTGCTTCATAAATGGTTCCCTAGTGATCTTAAATTTGTCGGGTTGTCCATTGAGGGGCAGCCATAGGTGAGACCAATCAGTGGTGAAGTAACCTTTCAGCTTCTCTGTAATGTCCCCGACCCTCTAACCAACAAAGAGGATGCTACCATACCATTAACTATCTGAGAAACTAGCCCCATGAACATACACACATAAAAACTGCAACTTTTTGAAGTAAAACATGCATACATTGTTACCATACAGCGGAAGCAAAACCATACATTCAAGCATTTAGCATGTTCATCATTTTCATTAAACAACAAAATACAATTTTCAGAGATGAGATACTCAAAAATACTTATGTTATGAAGAATTCATCCTGCAACCAGCTACATCACTGCAACGTTCCACCCAACCATAGGCCAGTGTGCTCCTTAATCTCTTAGCAACACTGCCACCCCCGAGCTGGGCATGATTCCCCAATGAATAAGGAACTAAATAGGCTCACACATAGCCAAAGGTACACAAATCAGCCAAGCCAACACAGTTGGGTTTATCAGGCCATCAGGGAGCTGGGAAAAGTTGAATGCTAAGCTAGTGGGCTCACTAAAGAGATAAGGACACCTAAACCAGATCTAGCCTGACTTCTAGGACACCCACACACACCCAACACAAGAAATCAGTCCCTTCTCTACTACACAATCCCTCAGGCCCTGACTTCCCTTCCAGTGTTATTTAGGGGTTGTGAAGAAGAAATCCAACCCTCTAGCTCTGTCTATGTGGCTCCCAAACACACCAGGTTTATCAAGCATACCAAGCCTTTATTCCCACTCCAACATAGTCCAAATACCAGCCACTGCATACACACAACAAAACAAGTAATCCACAGCTCTCACTGGGGAAATACGATTCCTAAGCCGTTCTTGGCCCTATCATGGCCAAATGACCCAATAAGAACCCACAGCAATCCAAAACAAAAATGAACCCACAGCAAACCAAAATCATGGGGAAACCAACAGCAATTTCTCATCTGCGTGAGGAAGGAAAAACAATTCGTGTGGAGGTGAATTCCAAGCCTGCGCGTGAGTATAAAATGTCCAGGAACCCCCAATCGTAATAAGAACCCCCAACAACCAAAAGCGTGAATGGGACATCCACAGGAAAATCATGAATGCTAGAAAACGACTCCCTCCAGCTCTCTGCGTGAGGAAAAAAATGAAGAATGGAGTCGTGGTGCTTCCCCTGCCCACATGAGGGTGAATGAGTCTGCTGGGGGAGTGTGTGTGTGGGCAAGGACTGACAGTCCTGCCACACACCACTCCCCAGCAATAACTTCCCAACTAACAATAGAGGTTTTAATGTGGTAGTTGACTGAGGAAAGGTGAGTAAGACAAAAAGGTGGGTGACAGCTAAAAGGGTTTATCAATTGACACTTGGATTTTCCCCATTGGCCCAAAGTTTAATAATCCCCCCTCCTTATCCTTTGGAAAATCATTCCCTTTTCATCATGGTTGCATTGACATAGCTGGATGGGGTTCATTTTAATTAAAATGCATGATGCCAGAATTAATATGTGTCGGATAGCATGATATACCATCGGCAACGATTTCAATTACCGAAACATAAAACAACCAAACCGATGGTGGGGTTTTTTCCTTTAGCTCCACACCATGATTAATTACAATATATACATCATATACATTTTAATGCAAACGGGGTCAAAACCGGGGTGTTACATTCCCCTCCCCCTTCAATAGCACTATCCTCGGTGCTTTACAAAATTGAACAAAATGCTACACTGGTATCACCTCAGTGTTCCACAGAATTGAACAAAAATGGATGTGCCAACCGCATGGCATCCTCCAGTTCCCATGTAGCCTCTTCAGGACCGTAGTGCTCCCATTGCACCTTTACCTGCCCTATGGCTCGGTTCCGGAGCATTGTGACCTTCCTATCAAGGATGCGCATTGGCTTGATTTGGAACTCTCCCTCGGGTTCCACCTGAATCACATCCCAATTTATCACATGGTTAGGATCATGTACATATTTCTTAAGGAAAGAAACATGAAAAAAATTATGAGCTCTAGTGCTAGCAGGCAATGTAAGTCTATATGCAACTGGCCCTATTCTTTCAAGCACTTCAAATGGCCCATAATATCTTGGTGACAGCTTGGCACAACTTCCAAGCTTCAAGGAACTCTTCTTTTCCCTCACTCTAAGGTAAACATGATCCCCAACAATGAACTCCCTATTCACCCGATGCTTATCTGCATAGCTTTTCTGCCTATCCTGGGTTGCTTTCATATTCTGCCTGATCTTTACAACCTCCTGCTCCATCTCCTTGAGTAATTTTGGACCAACCACAACCCTGTTCACTGGATTATCCCAAGTAACTGGTGTCCTACACCTTCATCCATACAAATCTTCATACGGACTCATCCCCAAGGATGCCTACTGTCCATTGTTATAAGCAAAATATACCAAGTGTAAGTAATCTTCCCACTTGGTTGGTTTGTCCATCACGTACATGCGAAGCATATCTTCAAGCACTTGATTAACTCTCTCTATCTGCCCATCTGTATGAGGATGGTATGCAGTGTTGAAGTTAAGCTTTGTACCCAAATCTGCAAACAACCCCTTCCAAAAATTGGAAGTGAACTTGACATCTCTGTCAAAGACTATTGCCTTAGGAAATCCATGCAATTTGAAAATCTCCTTCATGAATATCTTTGCAATGTCATTAGTCTTATGCGTAGACTTCACCGGTATAAAATGAGCTACCTTTGTCAACTTGTCCACCACAACCATGATGGAATCATGTTGTCTCCAAGTCATCAAAAATCCTGTAATAAAATCCATGGAAATAACTTCCCATTTCCATTCTGGAACTGGAAAAGGCTGCAACAAGCCTGTAGGGCGTTGATGCTCAACATTTACCTACTGACATTTCATGCACCTTGAAATGTATTCAACCATGTCCTTTTTCATTCCTGGCCAAAAGTACTGTTTTCTAGCGGTAGCAATTGTCTTATGGTATCCTAGGTGACCAGAATACGAAGCTTGATGGATTTCATCCATAGCAACTCTCCTCAACTCTACTACATATGGAACACTGAGGTGATACCAGTGTAGCATTTTTCATAGCAATTCCATATTCTTCCAATTTATATCCCTCATACCTCTTCTCAAGACTTTGCTGCTGCAATTTGTCTTTTACCAACTCATACAATTCATCTCCAGTAGTACGATTAACAATCTTCTGCCTCAAATTTGATTGGCAAATACTAAGAGATGCCACATGCCTTTCCTGCACCTTCCTGCTGAGTGCATCAGCTACTTTATTCTCTTTTCCTTTTATGTGCTTGATTTCAAAATCAAACTCACATAAAATCTCCAGCCATCTTGCTTGCCTAGCATTCAGGGTAGGCTGATCAAATAGATACTTCAGACCACAATGGTCTGTCCTTAGTTCAAATCTTCTACCCATCAAGTAATATCTCCACATCTTGAGGGCATGTACTATGGCTGGAAGCTCTAGATCATGAGTGGCATAGTTCTTCTCATGCTCCTTCAACTTCCTTGACTCATAACATATCACGTGGTTGTCTTGCATAAGGACTCCTCCCAGCCCTTGTTCGCATGCATCGGTACACACCACAAAATATTTCTCTGGGTCTGCAACTTTCAATACTGGTGCACTGGTGAGAATATTCTTCAACTGTTGGAAGCTTTCTTCACACCTCGATGTCCATTCAAACTTTATCCCCTTCTTTTGAAAAGAAGTGATGGCATGTGCAACTTTGGAGAATCCCCCAATAAATATCATGTAGTATCCTGCAAGTCCCATAAAAGATCTTACATCTGTCACATTTCTTGGAGTAGGCCAATTCATAATCACTTCAAAATTTTCAGGGTCCACAGATATACCCTCTTCTAAGATAATGTGACCCAAATACTGAATTCTATCTCTATAGAAGTCACACTTGCTCAGCTTTGCATACAGTTGATGCTCCTTGAGAAATTGCAATGTCAATCTCAAATGCTCTTCATGCTCTTCCTCATTCTTAGAATAAATAAGAATATCATCAAGGAAAACAAGAACAAACTTGTCCAAATACCTACTAAAGACACTGTTCATAAGGCACATAAATGTAGCAGGTGCATCTGTGAGACCAAATGGTACCACTACAAACTCATAATGTCCACACCTTGTTCTGAAGGTTGTCTTATGAATGTATTCATCCTTGATTCTCTCCTGATGGTAAATAGACCTCAAGTCAATCTTGGAAAATACCTTTTCTCCTCTCATTTGATCAAAGAGGTCATCAATCCTAGGCAAAGGGTATTTATTCTTCACAGTAACTTTGTTCAGCTGTCTGTAATCAATACACAACCTAAGTGTACCATCTTTCTTCTTTACAAACAGTACTGGCGCTCCCCACAGAGACACACTTAGCCTGCTATACTTCTTTTCCAACAACTCTTGTAGTTGCATATTCAGTTCTAGCATCTTTGGTGTACTCATCCTATAGGGTGTCTTGGACAGTGGTGCTACTCTTGGCGCAAGTTCAATTGTGAAATCAATGTCCCTCTTTGGAGGAAGCCATGGAATCTCATAAGGAAACACATCCTTGAATTCCTATAACACCTGATAGTCCTCCAACCTAGGAGTTCCATCCCTTGTTGCCTCCATAATATGAGCTACATACAACTAGAAACCTTTCCTATAGAACTTCTTCAACTGCATTGCTGAAACCTGCCTTACTGAAATCACCTTTGGAATGCCTTTTACCACTACTGGGTTCCCTTCTTCATCTATGCATTCAAAAGTCTTATTGTAACAGCCAAGCTTTACCCTATGAGCTTCTAACCAATCCATTCCAATCAGAACATCATAGGAACCAAGTGGTAGACCATTTAGATCTACACAAGTGACCAATCCATTCATGACCAATGGACATTTCTCTACCACTTCACTAACCTTTCTCTTAGTTCTAGTGGCTAGCTGAACTAACCAATATTTTCTATGCCTTACTTTCTTAAAAGCACAAATCTCCACTACTCTAGGGGTAATGTAACTGTGAGTGGAACCAGGTCAATCAAAATAGAAACAGATTGCTCAACAATCTTACCATCAACTTCAACCACAGTTGACTGGTGATCTACCTGGAGTTCGTCCAATGCTGCATAAATCCTAGGGACGGCCCTTGCTACTTGACCCACTACTTCTACTTCTTGAATGTTGTAAGATGACCTTGCACTCTCATTCTTGAGTGGACAACTTCTGAACATGTGGGGTCCTCCACATTTCCAACATTGGAGTGGTCCTCTATTCTATTGTGGATCTTTAGGCTTTTCTCCTATCACTCCAACTGGCTTACTCACTGCTTGAGATGGCTGCTACTGCTGATTTCTAAAGTTAGAAGGTTTGAAACCTTTCTTTTTTTGGTCAAACTTCTCATTCTTCTTGTCCTTCCATGTTTTATGGTAATTAGGTTTACCTTTTCTTTTCTCATAGCAATACTTACCTTTCCTTATTACTTCTTCAAGAGTTCTAGGTTTATACAACTCAATTCTGTCTTTGTAAGACTGAGGCAATCCACTCAGAAAACCCTGGACCTTCACTTTTTCATCTTTGATGTACCTGACATACCACAACAATTCCAAGAACTTATTTGCATACTCTTCCATGGTCTGTTGTCCCAATCTCATCTCATGGAACTCCTTAATCTTGTCATCATAATACCTATCAGAGAGGTATTTCTACTTGAAATACTTCTTGAACTATTTCCACTTAAGTCTCCTTTCACTGATCCTCTTTACTTGCTTGAATTTTTCCCACCAAATGGATGCTCTTCCATTCAGATTAAATATGGAAACGCTTGCCTTCATGTTTCCCAAAAAATCCTTAACTTGGAAGTACTTCTTTATCCCAAGAATCCAAGCTTCAACCTCTTGTCTAGTCTTTACCTCACCGTCAAATGTAGGAGGTTTAGCCTTTTTAAATTCATCCCCTGAGTGATCCCTATGGTGCCTCTTTCTCTTTCCCTTACAAGAAGAAGAGCTTGAATCCCCGCTAGATTCTTCAGAGTCAGATGATCTACTAGAAGTCCTTATTCTTCTCCTAGTACTGCTCTTACTGCCTTCTGGTTTTACTGTACCCTATCCAGAGTCTATCTTTCTTTGCAAGTCTATCAAACTTTGCAACATAGCAGCATTAAACTGATGCTACTCTTCTTGGGATTTAATCAAGCTTCTAATGGTGGTTGCAATGTCTTGCGGTGTCTCTTGGAATCTCCTTCCACTAGACTCTATGTCATCATTTCTAACATGGACATTTTCTCCCATGGCATCTCACGCACGCTCGTAGGAATCTCGAGCATCATATCCATCATGGGTTCTCATGGTTGAACCACAACTTACTTTACCAAACCCTACTACCTAGAATACTGCCCTTGAAGGTGACTATGATTCTGTAAATGTGTTAGTAACACAACTGTTAGCTGCATAACATTTACACAAATCATAATTACTTACCTTCTCTTGGAAAAATCATACAATTACAACTTTTCCCAAAACACAGAATTTTCTTCCTCAAAGAATGACTGTCTCAGGGGGATGATGGGGGTCAAGGGGGATTTATTTTCATGCAATATGGCACATAAGATCACTTCCATTTCCCTCCTTTTCAGCCCTAAAAATCCACTGAAAACTGCTGAAAATCCCACTGAAAAACTGCGAAAAAACTGCTGACAATTTGCTGAAAAAAACCATTGAAAACTCAATTTTTTTTTTGTCATATCAGATCTCTTCCTAACTAGCCATTCGATGTATTGGATCACTAGTTGACTACGATTTCAATACCTCAGCAGGCCAATCTTCATTCGTCTTTCGATGCGCATTAGATCATTCTTCCTCTAGCTTCTGATGCACATCGGTTGGCCAATCCTCTATTTTCTTCCAACGTTTTGGACTAATCTTTCTCTAGCTTCTGACACACATCGGCTGACCAATCCTCTATTTTCTTCCGACGTTTCGGACCGATCTTCCTCTATATTATGACACATCGGTTGACCAATCCTCTAATTTCTTCTGACATTTCTTATCCTTAGAAAAAAATTTGAAAAAAAATTCCTCTATCTTCTTCTTTCTTCTGCCGCCGCATCGGCTGCTCGATTATCTATACTTTTTCGATGCTCCAGCTTCCTTTAGGAGAGCCCTGCAACACCTCGGCTCTGCTTTAGCAAACAACTTTTGACGATTTTTGACACTTCGAGAATTTTTCGGAAAATTTATTTTTATCTTCTTCTTCTTCCTGCCGCTGTGTCGGCTTCTTTCACATTTTCCCCTCTAGCGTCATCGAAAGTCCTTCCGACTAACTGAGCCGATGTATTGGCTGACTTCAGTTAATTGCTTCCAATGATTTCAATACTTCAAAAAAATAATTTTTCAAAATTTTTCTCCTGGATTCCTTGTTGGTTGTGTCTCGGCTAAACCCAAGCAAGACTGTTGGCTCCTCTCAGCCAAGACCCTCAGCTCCTCTTAGCCGAGACCACCGACAAATTTCAATCTTGGACAATTTTTTTGAAATTTTATTTTCACCTATTCCTTGTAGGGTGGACTTCTGCCTAGGTTATCCGGTGTATCGGATGAGCTTTCGGCTAAGTCATCCGACGTATTGGATGGGCTTCAACCTAAGCCATCCGATAATTTTCATACTTAGAAAATTTTTGAAATTTCCAATCATTTTCTCTGATTTCTCATTTTTCCCTTGTTGGGCAGAGGGTAACTTTCCTGTATCACTGATCCTTCATGGCCCATTGAGGCCCATGTTGTAACGTGTTCTCTGATACCACAATGTAATGTCCCCGACCCTCCGACTGGCAAAGAGGACGCTACCATACCATTAACTATCCAGGAAACTAGCCCCATGAACATACACACATAAAAATTGAAACGCTTTGAAGTAAAACATCCGTACATTTTTACCATAGAACGGAAGAAAAACCATAGATTCAAGCATTTAGCATGTTCATCATTTTCATTAAACAACAAAATACAATTTTCAGAGATGAGATAGTCAAGAATACTTATCTTATGAAGAATTCATCCCGCAACCAGCTACGTCGCTGCAACGTTCCACCCAACCATAGGCCAGTGTGCTCCTTAATTTCTCAACAACACTGCCACCCCTGAGCTAGGCATGATTCCCCAAGGAATAAGGAACTAAGCAGGATCACACATAGCCAAAGGTACACAAATCAGCCAAGCCAACACAGTTGGGTTTATCAGGCCATCAAGGAGTTGGGAAAAGCTGAATGCTAAGCTGGTGGGCTCACTAAAGAGCTAAGGACACCTACACTAGAACTATCCTGACTTCTAGGACACCTACACACACCCAACACAAGGAATCAGTCCCTTCTCTGCTACACAGTCCCTCAGGCCCTGACTTCCCTTCCAATGCTATTAAGGGGTTGTGGAGAAGAAAGCCAACCCTCTAGCTCTATCTATGTGCCTCCCAAACACACCATCTTTATCAAGCATACCAAGCCTTTATTCCCACTCCAACACAGTCCAAAGACCAACCATTGCATACACACAACAAAACAAGCAATCCACAGCTCTCACTAGGGAAATACAATTCCTAAGTTGTTCTTGGCCCTATCGTGGCCAAAACGACCCAATAAGAACCCACAACAATCCAAAATCAAAATGAACCCACAGCAAACCAAAATCGTGGGGAAACCAACAGCGATTTCTCAGCTACGTGAGGAAGGGAAAAAAATCTGTGTGGAGGTGAATTCCAATCCTGCGCGTGAGTATAAAATTTCTAGGAACCCCCAATTGTAATGAGAACCCCCAACAACCAAAAATGTGAATGGCACATCCACAGGAAAATCATGAATGCTAGAAAATGGCTCCCTCCAGCTCTCTGCGTGAGGAAAACAATGAAGAATGGAGTCATGGTGCTTCCCCTGCCCACGTGAGGGTGAATGAGTATGCTGGTGGAGTGTGCGTGTGGGCAAGGACTACAAGTCCTGCCACACACCACTCCCCAGCAATAACTACCCAACTAACAATAGAGGTTTTAATGTGGTATTTGACGGAGGAAAGGTGAGTAAGAAAAAAAGGTGGGTGACAGCTAAAAGGGTTTATCAATTGACACTTGGATTTTCCCCATTGGCCCAAAGTTTAATAATTCCCCCTCCTTATCCTTAGGAAAATCATGCCCTTTTCATCATGGTTGCATTGACATAGCTGGTTGGGGTTCATTTTAATTAAAATGCATAATTGCATGATGCCAGAATTAATATGTGTCGGATAGCACGATATACCATCGACAACAATTTCAATTGCCAAAACATAAAACAACCAAACCGATGGTGGGGTTTTTGCCTTTAGCTCCACACCATGATTAATTACAATATATACATCATATACATTTTAACACAAATGGGGTCAAAACTGGGGTGTTACATTCTCAGACCAATCTCTACTTATCCACATTCCATAAGTTTCTAGGATGTCAACAATCACGATATCTATTGTCTGATGAATCCAGGGATGAGCAGACAATCTTAACAAAACATTCCTTAGTCTTCCTACTACCTTTACTTTAGACCTTTCCAACTGGACAATTTGAATAGGGCAAGGTTCCCAAGTAGCATTTAATTTCTTATAGATAGAGAGAGGCATCACATTTGATGAGGCACCTGAAACTATCATGCAATTGTGCACATTCATGTTGAAAATCTCAAATGTAAGCAAGAAAGGAGGTATCCCCTTACTTCCAGGTTTCTGATTATTTGGTTTATTATAAGAGTCAAGGTTGTTGTTTTGAGTTTCCCTTAGCTGCTTGATTATCATACTTTTAGGAAGGGAATATCTTATAGAAGGGATTTTAAGAAGATCAAATAACGAGATATTAGCTTTGACTCTTTTCAAATCTTTAGCCAAATTGTAATCCAGTTCGGGAATGACAATATCCTTTTACAGGGGAGTTTTAATTTTATTGGTAATTGATGTTGAAGGTGGTGGTTCCTGAGAGGGTTTCCCTTTGGACCTAGTGTTATGAGGATGTTTAAAATTGAATTATGTCTCAGGTTCTTCTTCTTCTTCAGGAAAGAAACTTACAATACTGACCTATTGGTATTCTTCTTCTTGTTCCCGTGGTGGTTGTGAGTCTTAGTTTGCTCGATCGTCGGAGGATTCAGGGGAACCATGTGTTCTTGTGGCCAGGGATTTTAAAATAGATAAAATTTCTTCTGAGGTAAATCTTCACTGGGATTGGGAGGTGGTGGATTTTGGGGAGGTTGATTAGGTCGCCTAAAATGTGGCCTTGTAAACCCCTTGTTATTAGTTTTATTTGCATTACTATTTTTCTTCAAATCAAGCATCTCATTGGAAATTTTTTGGAGAAGCTTATTCATGTCAAACATGTTGAAAGGATCTGGGTTTGTAGCAGTGGTTTTGGGAAAGTTTTCAATTTTCTTGCGGGAGGTTGATGCCTACTCAGCTAATGTGTCAGGATTTTGTTTAAGGCAAAACATATCCTTCTCTACTTGGATGGGTTCATCAAAAGCCTCCTACAAGGTTTCATTGCGATCCCTTTTAACCCACATAGCTATTTGATTCGGAATACCCTTGATGTAATATGACACCAAAAATTATTCAACAAGGAGAGTGGTGGTGGGAATTCTTTTTTTTAAATATAAAAACCTCTGGTTGAAGACTTTTACCCTTTCTTTTCCTTTGGTTTTCATAAAGGAAAGCTCTATAACCAAATCTTCTGGGGTATTTTCGTCTCCAAATTTTTGAGTAAAGAGTGTTGTGAATACATCCCATGATGGGATAGATCCAGCTTCCAAGACAAAATACCATGTGGATGATCTACCCTCAAAAGTATAAGGAAATAACCTGCAAACTACATCTTCGTATATCACATTTCTAAGTCTGATTTCATGCATAAATGTTTTAATGTGATATTATACGGGGATCTTATCATCAAGGTTATACTTTGGAATCCACTTTTCAGGATTCTTAGGTAATATATGTTGATCACCTAGCATAGACACATCATCTCCATCTAACCAATGCCTATTGGGTCGTTCGTCAGCAATTGGGATGTCTTCTTTTGATGAGCTGGAGGATCCTGAATCTGATGATTCATCTGAGGAAGATGAAGAAGAAGGGGGTGAAGGTGGAGGTCCACCCTTTAATATGTTGCGTCAAGGAGTACTTGGTTCTTGAAATAATGAGTCAAGATTTAATCTAGGGGTTGATGGAGGATTGGAAGAATTGTTACATTCTTCAGTGTTTTGGTCGCCAAAATTATGATTATCTCAAGTATTGGTCTAGGGATTGTTGATCTAGAGACACCCCTAAGATAACCTTTGTCGAATCCTAGCAACGAAATCAAAATTACCTTTTATAAATTGTTTGATTGTAATGGGTCCAAAGTAGGTTATACAAGGACATACCTACCTCTTGAAGTTCTTTGTTTGGTAATAGGAGTAATAGGGATGGCGTCTAAATCTCCCATTGGTTGTTCTACGGATGAAGACGGCTGTGTGTGACTATGGGTGACAATTGGTTCTCTTTCTAGAAGATGTTTTTCAATATTCTATTTAGGCATGGTTTGCTTCTGGCCCTCCTTCTAGCGCCATTTGTTGAAGCCTCATGTGGGTAGGTTGCTGGAATGGGTTAGAAGGCTCACAACAAAGGGGGAAAACCCAAAATGAAAGGCTTCAAATGGTCCAGCGCAAGGACAGTTCTATCCCCAGCCTGTTTGGAATAGCAATATCCCATGGATATAAAGGCCTCACTGGCACTTATATTTTTGATCCACAAAGGATCTGTTTCCCAATGAAGGAAAATTGGATGTGTGAGATATTGAAAAGAAAATGAATCTAATTAAGGAAATATAATCTAAGTCAGCACTACTCTAAGAAGATGTTTTGTTTGTTTGCAGGTTAACTTGAGATGAAAATAAATAATCCTTTTATCAATTTAACATAAATGTAAAAGAGATTAATTTGCTCATCAATTTGAATTACTACTGACCAATTAAAATTGACTAAGAGTAAATTAAATATTTAGCACATTCAAGATTAACCTGTAACTAAAATGTCAATTGAAAAATTAACATTGATCATGATATTTCTTGTAGAATTATTTGCAAAAATAGATAAAAGTTTTAATTGAATAAATTCATTAAAAGAGATACACATATCGTAAGCAAAGAGAAATCTAAACTATAGATCACTATACTAATTAATTTGAAAAAGATTAAAGAGCGATGGTAAATAATATGAAGTGGAAAAATCAATATTTATCAAAGAAATTTGATCAAATAGAAAGAAGAAGATTTAAGAGAACAACGTAACTGTATTATAAAAATTCTGCAAAAAATACAAACCCTGCATTAACCAGAGTGTCTCCAATCTATTGAGTTGTTTTTTTTCCCTCCCAATTCCCCCTAGTACATGAGAAATCTACCCTTTAAATAATAATTACAAAAGAATGAATCCCCACAAAATTGGGATCATAAAATACACATGAAACTAATAGCCAAGAAAATCTCACCACCTAGTCCGAATCCATAACAATTCATCTAGGTTGGGATAATTCACTGACTCAAACCCTAGTTGGGCATCACACTTGAAAATTTCCATTTCGTTTTTATCCAGTTTATGCCAAATGCGGATAAAAATGTGGATCTTCCCCTCAATATAAAGAGGTTGTCTTATAAATTGATCCATGTCTTCAATGTTGATATGGTCAAGGCCTTGAATTTTCTCGTTGGCCTCATCGCATCAGCATTCAACCTATTCAATCATCAATTTTTGTGGACAAGCATTTTCAATAAGATACATGGTAGGGAAGTGCAATGTTTCCATAATGTCCACAACATACCATATCTTTCCACACATAGCCTGTGCCTTCTGAATTGTATCTTCAATCATTTCATTTAGAAACAATCCAAGCACGCAATACAGTTCTGACTTTCTTCAACTGAAAACTGCTGAGGATAGTGATATCCTTTGGTATGTCTTTCATATACATTTGTCAGTCCATAATATCATCATAAGCCTTAGAATCTTGTTCTCTCTTAGCTACCTGGTTCTCAAGGGAAACAGACATTTTTCCAAAAGAAACATGAGTTTCAAAAATGTCATCCAGAGTTTTAAACAATTCAGTTAATAATTCATGGTGCTCTTGATTGTTCTGGATGGCCAAGTCTTTAAACTCTTGCTGGGAAAACCTAGAGAAAGAAGAGGAATTTGCACTTGTAGTTTCATCTTCACATTGTTTTTCAAGCATAGCTATCCTTTGTGTAATGGTGGAATTTGTAGTATGTTCATTGTGCAATTCAACCTGGAGAGAAGTATTCTTCATTTGGAACTCTTTAAACCTGTCTTCAGATTCCTTTACAAGATCAGCAAAATAAGTCTTGTGTTCCCTTTTAGTTCTATCCAATTCCTCTTCTAGCTTGCTTATTTCTTCCTTTCTTCTATCAAGATCCATGTTCAATGTGTTAACTCCATCAAGGATTGCACCTGTAAATGCACCCAGAGTTCTAGTTGTATCAATGGAATCTACCTAAGGATCAACAGACTATCGATTCCATATTATTTGATTAGTAACAGGTTCTTCCAAACCACCTTGATCTTTGCTTCTCTTCCTTCCTTTTCTAACCACTGCCTTGGAAGAATTGTTGTAGAAATACTCCCTAAGAGGAACTACAATATCTTCGTCAAACTTAGTCACTGGCTCAGTAAATGATGAAGTCCCAATCATTGTTGAAACCAATGAAGATGTTTGAGTAATGGTGGGAGGAGGCATAAGCATAGTAATATGGGAGGTAGGAAAGGGAGAAGAGATATTTTGTACAACTGTTGGTTCAAAGGTTGAAGAGAGGATCTAAATGGAAGTTTCAGAGAATGGAATGAAAATTTTAGCAACTGGAAGTGATGATGAAGGCATTAGAATTCTCTCAGGAATATTTGATGATGAAAGGAAGATTGAGGGTAATTGCAAAGGGACTTTCAAAGACTCGGTCTTTGCAATAGAAGATGGAAGCATTGGATGTTGGACTGAAATAGTTGGGATAGGAGCAGATGTGGAGGTCAAAGTATGATAGAGTTGAGATAGCGAGGGTGATGGGATTGCTCCAACAGGAAAAGTTGAGAGAGTTTGGATATATGAGAGGAGAAATGTTGAAGATGAAGAATTAGAAACATAAGTGGATTCCAAAATATTTGGATTAGGGACAAAATCTTTTATTTCATTATCATTGAATAAATATGTAACTATTTGCAAATTCGCAGTTAGTTCTTCAACCACAGGAACAGGGGTAAGCACTTCTTCTTCGGTATCATAGTCAATAAAGTCTATGGTAGGGGTTTAAGAAGTAGTCACCTGAATTTTCTATTTCTTAAATGGATAAGTCTCAGCTGCTACTTGATCATCACCCACCTGAGTAGCTGTAGTAGTTACCTGAATGTCAGCGGTAGGCTTGGTAGTTGCAATCACTTGAGTGTCCAATACTGAAGTCATATGTGCTAAATTTCGTTTTGATTGTTGGGATGTCTGCATCATATCTTTCAATTGTTGGTCAATCTTTACCTGTGGAGGGTATTCCATAGGTTTTTTACCCTTCTTCCCATCTTGATAAGTAATTATTGGTGGAACTTTTTCTTTCTAAGCTTCTTTATCTTCCATGTCTTTTCTTACCCTTCCAAGGATGTCCAACTCAATTTCCTTTTATCCCAAAACCCTAGTTTTAAGCTCATGTTGATGCTGTAAAACATGGCTTTGTTCATCTTTTCTTTTAGCTCTATCCAAGACTTCATAAAAGGTATTCACTCCCTGGTAGATGGAGTCATCAAGAACTTATTCATGAACATAACCACTCTTAACATGGTTTTTTTTTAAATGAGCATCAAGAAACCCCTTAGAGTCATCTTTTCTTTTAAGAGAAAAAATCCAGTTTCAAAGAAACTATATGGTCACCCAATACTGCAGCCCAAGTTGAAGTTGGGACAACTAAGGGTGCAATATCCAAAGAAAATTTATGCTAGCCTTTCCTTTTAGGACCAACAAGTTTTTTGTACACACCATCAGTGACAGTCTGGAAGGAGACCTCTTGAATCACTAACCTTTTAGGAACTATTTTGGGAAACATATGGACATTATTGGTACCCCAAATTCTTATATATGAAAAGGATTCACCAACATACCAATCACCCATTGTGGCGATGAAGGTTCTGGCTTATTCTGAAAAAGAAGGAGCTTCCTCTTTGAATATTGTAAAATAAATATTGGCCATAAAGTGTTCACAAATGTCATAACACATAGCTGCATAATTGGTATCCCACAATGCTAAATAATCGATAGGTATAGGAGGGGCCAGTAAAGTCTAGTTCCATCCCAAATTGGGATATTCAAATTTGGTGCAGAATACATCAATGATAAAGGCCAAAAAGAAGAAATTTAGCTTCTTTCGGGTGGTAGCTTTCTGGTAATATTGGATGGTTGTTTTAAGTTCCAATGACAAACTAGACACCCAGGGGAAAGACTCACCAGTTTTCAGGACATGGTGGGATACCAGAGCCCACTCAGATTTAAACATAGAGTAGTTTGGAAAACCATAAAGCTGACAAAGCATAACTGCCAATAAGGAATAAGGTTCTTTAAACAAGGAAATTGGGTATAGGTTGTCAGCCCTCTATGAGAACTTGCTAGTTCAATTCATCCAGGATTTCAGTATTTCATTGAGATTATACCTTGTCTTAGAATATTGGGGGATCTCAGCATTAAGAGGTTGCACAGTCGGTGTAAGAGCATAGGCTCTGGTAAAAACCTTAGGACAGAAAGTAGATACTTGCTACCCTGCACTATCATTAAACAATCGGTATTTAGGGTTTGCATGGTCCACAATCCATTTAACTGCATCAGTATAGGGAAGGATAGTGGGTCTAACAGCAATGGCATGTAGCCTAGAATCCCTAATTTTTTGGTATGCCAACTGGTCATTTTGAATATCTGAGAGGTCGTCATTGTCAAAAATTGACTAAACCCTGGTCTAGTTGATTTGGTAGGTTTCGGTGATTCTACCACTGGTGTTTGAGAAGATGTCGAAGTTGGGGTCTTTGGTCAGCATGTATTTGTGAGTGTTCTTACAACGATTAATTCGTGATATTTTTGGGAAATTGAATAACTTTGTTTAAACGCATAAACAAAAAATCAAGACCAATTGAAAAACAAAGAAACAACAAAGAATAAACGTGGAAATGACAAGAAAACCAACCTAGAATTAACCAAAACTGTGAAAATGATCCCTGGTAAAAATTGCAGTAAAAACTCACCCAACAAGGAAATTTTTGAAAGTTAAAAAAAGATAAAGAAAATACAAAGAACCCATCTATTTATAGAATTTCAACAGGTTTAATTCAAGCCATGGGATTAAAAGAAATAGATGGTCGAGATCAAATCTTGCAGGTACGGAATCAAGACACGAGATTTTAATTTTATTAACTTTCCCGCAATCTGTAATCCACAAATTGTGGGATATGGGTTCAAAACTTTAACAAACTAATCGTGTATGAGAGTTCCCACAATCCGCAATCTGCAATTGCGGGTTGTGGGATGCAGGAATACAACAATCTTAAAATTTTAACTAAGCCTTTTGTTACGGAGAGAAATTCCTATGGCTTGGGGTACCACAACAGACAGCTAGACTCCAGAAATCAATCTTCTCCAATATGCAATAGAAATAAACAATCTAACACTAAAGGATCGAACCTCGTACCTTATTCCGGACGGTTGAAGTAGATCCCCGTTGATCTTTCCAATCTTCAGCTTGAATTGTTATATCACGTCCTCAACAACAAGTAAACAATACAAGCATACTATATTTCATGGTGTTAGATCTATTCTAGCATATATAATCAATAATGTAAAAGCATTTGACATATTCCAATGGAAACAATATTCATTCAAATACACATTATTGGACAGGAAAAGATATTTCTATTAATAAGAATCAGAGATTACAAGTGACAACCTCTGATGGCACGTCTGCGAACCGGAGAAACTGAATCCCCCACTTGGGCCTCCATCACCTCAATCCTCCATCACTTCGATAGTAAGCTTACTAACAATGGGCAAGCTTGGGAAGAACACAACAGTGCTCCAAGGGACAAAGGGATGCAGACTCAAGC
>LPNX010508039.1:1551-25961 GCA_001517045.1 Pseudotsuga menziesii
GATGATAATGATGTTCATGATGATGTTGATGGTGATGAGGATGATGATGATGTTCATGATGTTGATGATGAGGATGATGATGATGATGTTGATAGTGATGATGATGAGGATGAGGATGATGATGATGATGTTGATGGGCATGATGATGAGGATGAGGATGATGATGTTCATGATGTTGATGGGCATGATGACTGATGATGATGATGATGATGATGATGATGATGTTCATGACGTTGATGGTGATGAGGATGATGAGGATCTTCATGATGTTCATGATGTTGATGATGAGGATGATGATGATGATGTTCATGATGTTGATGGTGATGTTGATGATGATGTTGATGGTGATGAGGATGATGATGATGTTCATGATGTTGATGATGAGGATGATGATGATGATGTTAACGATGTTGATGGGCATGATTACTGATGATGATGAGGATGATGTTCATGACATTGATGGTCATGAGGATGATGAGGATGTTCATGATGTTGATGATGAGGATGATGATGATGATGTTCATGATGTTGATGGTGATGATGAGGAGGAGGATGATGATGATGATGTTCATGATGATGTTGATGGTGATGAGGATGAGGATGATGTTCATGATGTTGATGATGAGGATGATGATGATGATGATGATGTTCACGATGTTGATGGGCATGATGATTGATGATGATGATGATGATGTTCATGACGTTGATGGTGATGAGGATGATGAGGATGTTCATGATGTTCATGATGTTGTTGATGAGGATGATGATGATGATGTTCATGATGTTGATGGTGATGATGAGGAGGAGTAGGATGATGATGATGTTCATGATGATGTTGATGTTGATGAGGATGAGGATGATGTTCATGATGTTGATGATGAGGATGATGATGATGATGTTGATAGTGATGATGATGAGGATGATGATGATGATGTTCACGATGTTGATGGGAATGATGACTGATGATGATGATGATGATGATAACATCATCACATTGATGGTGATGAGGATGATGAGGATGTTCATGATGTTCATGATGTTGATGATGAGGATGATGATGATGATGTTCATGATGTTCATGGTGATGATGATGAGGATGATGAGGATGTTCATGATGTTCATGATGTTGATGATGAGGATGATGATGATGATGTTCATGATGTTCATGGTGATGATGATGAGGAGGATAATGATGTTGATGTTCATGATGATGTTGATGTTGATGATGAGGAGGATGATGTTGATGATGAGGATGATGATGATGATGATGTTCACGATGTTGATGGGCATGATGACTGATGATGATGATGATGATGATGATGATGATGATGATGTTCATGAAGTTGATGGTGATGAGGATGATGAGGATGTTCATGATGTTCATGATGTTGATGATGAGGATGATGATGATGATGTTCATGATGTTGATGGTGATGATGATGAGGAGGATGATGATGATGATGTTTATGATGATGTTGATGTTGATGATGAGGAGGATGATGATGATGATGTTCATGATGTTGATGATGAGGATGATGATGATGATGATGAGGATGATGATGATGATGTTCACGATGTTGATGGGCATGATGACAGATGATGATGATGATGTTCATGACGTTGATGGTGATGAGGATGATGAGGATGTTCATGATGTTCATGATGTTGATGAGGAGGATGATGATGATGATGTTCATGATGTTGATGTTGATGATGAGGAGGATGATGATGATGATGTTCATGATGTTGATGGTGATGATGATGATGTTCACGATGTTGATGGTGATGATGATGATCATGTTCATGATGATGATGATGATGTTCAAGGTGATGATGATGATGAGGATGAGGATGACGATGAGGAAGGTGATGATGATGCTCATGATGTTGATGGTGATGATGATGATGATGAGGATGATGATGATGATGAAGGTGATGATGATGAGGATGAGGATGATGATGAGCATGATGATGATGATGTTCGTGATGTTGATGGTGATGATGGTGATGAGGATGATGATGATGAATGATGATGATGTTCATGATGTTGATGGTGAGGATGATGATGAGGATGATGTTGATGATGTTGATGGTGATGATGATGATGAAGGTGAGGATGATGATGATGATGAAGGTGATGATGATGAGGATGAGGATGATGATGAGCATGATGATGATGATGTTCGTGATGTTGATGGTGATGATGGTGATGAGGATGATGATGATGAATGATGATGATGTTCATGATGTTGATGGTGAGGATGATGATGAGGATGATGTTGATGATGTTGATGGTGATGATGATGATGAAGGTGAGGATGATGATGATGATGAAGGTGATGATGATGAGGATGAGGATGATGATGAGCATGATGATGATGATGTTCGTGATGTTGATGGTGATGATGGTGATGAGGATGATGATGATGAATGATGATGATGTTCATGATGTTGATGGTGAGGATGATGATGAGGATGATGTTGATGATGTTGATGGTGATGATGATGATGAAGGTGAGGATGATGATGATGATGAAGGTGATGATGATGAGGATGAGGATGATGATGAGCATGATGATGATGATGTTCGTGATGTTGATGGTGATGATGGTGATGAGGATGATGATGATGAATGATGATGATGTTCATGATGTTGATGGTGAGGATGATGATGAGGATGATGTTGATGATGTTGATGGTGATGATGATGATGAAGGTGAGGATGATGATGATGATGAAGGTGATGATGATGAGGATGAGGATGATGATGAGCATGATGATGATGATGTTCGTGATGTTGATGGTGATGATGGTGATGAGGATGATGATGATGAATGATGATGATGTTCATGATGTTGATGGTGAGGATGATGATGAGGATGATGTTGATGATGTTGATGGTGATGATGATGATGAAGGTGAGGATGATGATGATGATGAAGGTGATGATGATGAGGATGAGGATGATGATGAGCATGATGATGATGATGTTCGTGATGTTGATGGTGATGATGGTGATGAGGATGATGATGATGAATGATGATGATGTTCATGATGTTGATGGTGAGGATGATGATGAGGATGATGTTGATGATGTTGATGGTGATGATGATGATGAAGGTGAGGATGATGATGATGATGAAGGTGATGATGATGATGATGATGTTCATGATGTTGATGGTGAGGATGATGATGATGATGTTCATGATGTCGAAGGTGATGATGAGGATGATGATGATGATGATGTTGATGGTGATGATGATGATGAGGATGATGATGATGAATGATGATGATGCTCATGATGTTGATGGTGAGGATGATGATGAGGATGATGAGGATGAATGATGATGATGTTCATGATGTTGATGGTGATGATGATGATGAGGATGATGATGATGATGATGATGATGATGGTGATGATGATGAGGATGATGATGATGATGATGATGATGATGGTGATGATGATGAGGATGATGATGATGATGATGATGATGATGGTGATGATGATGAGGATGATGATGATGATGTTCACGATGTTGATGGTGATGATGAATGATGATGATGATGATGACGATGATGAAGGTGATGATGATGATGATGATGAATGATGATGATGATGAGGATGAGGATGAGGATGAGGATGATGATGATGTTCATGATGTTGACGGTGATGATGATGATGATGATGACGACGATGATGAAGGTGATGATGATGAGGATGATGATGATGATGATGTTCATGATGATGATGGTGATGATGATGATGAGGATGTTCATGATGTTCATGATGTTCATGATGAGGATGATGATGATGATGATGATGATGATGGTGATGATGATGAGGATGATGATGATGATGTTCACGATGTTGATGGTGATGATGAATGATGATGATGATGATGAAGGTGATGATGTTCACGATGTTGATGGTGATGATGAATGATGATGATGATGATGAAGGTGATGATGTTCACGATGTTGATGGTGATGATGATGAGGATGATGATGATGATGTTCATGATGTTGATGGTGATGATGATGAAGATGATGGTGATGATGATGATGATGATGATGATGTTGATGGTGATGATTATGATAAGGATGATGGTGATGGTGATGATTATGATGAGGATGATGATGAACATGGCAATGTTGATGATGATGATCGATGATCAATGATCATGGTAATGATGATGATGGTGATGAAGATGAATATGAAGATAATGACGATGATGATCATGTTGATGATGATGATGATGATGATGATGACAATGGTGATGATGATGAAGATGATGAGGAAGGTGATGATGATGATGATGATGTTGATGACGACGATGGTGATGATGATGTTCATGATGTTGATGGTGATGATGATGATCATGTGGATGATGATGATGATGATGAAGTTGAAGATGATGGCAATGATGATGGTGATGATGATGATCATGTTGATGATGATGATGAAGGTGATGATGATGATGAGGATGATGATGATGATGTTCATGATGTTGATGGTGATGATGAGGATGAGGATGAGGATGAGGATGATGATGAGGATGATGAGGATGATGTTCATGATGTTGTTGGAGATGATGATGATGAGGATGACGACGATGATGATGATGAAGGTGATGATGATGAGGATGATGATGATGAGGATGATGATGATGATGTTCATTATGTTGATGGTGATGATGATTATGAGGATGATGATGATGAATGATGATGATGTTGATGATGATGATGATGATGATGTTCATGATGTTGATGGTGATGACGATGAGGATGATGATGACGATGTTCATGATGTTGATGGTGATGATGATGATGGCAATGATGGCAATGGTGATGATGATGATGACGACGACGGTGATGATGATGGTGATGATGATGAAGATGATGGTGATGATGAGGACGAGGATGATGATGATGATGTTCATGATGTTGATGGTGATGATTATGATAAGGATGATGGAGGTGATGATGATGGTGATGATGATGACAATGACGACGATGGTGATAATGTTGTTGATGATGATGATGATGATGGCAATGATGGCAATGGTGATGATGATGATGATGACGATGGTGATGATGAAGGTGATGATGGTGAAGATGATGATGATGAAGATGAACATGATGAAGATGATAATGATGATCATGGCGATGTTGATGATGATGATGATGGTGATGTTGATGATGAGGAAGGTGATGATGATGAGGAGGATGATGATGATGACGATGACAACGATGGTGATGACGATGATGTTCATGATGATGATGACGACGATGGTGATGATGATGTTCATGATGTTGATGGTGATGATGATGATGATGATGATGGTGATGATGAAGCTGATGATGGCGATGAGGATGAGGATGATGAGGATGAGGAAGAAAATAATGATGATGGCGATGGTGATGATGATGATGATGAGGAAGGTGATGATGATGATGATGATGATGATGAATATGAAGGTAATGAAGATGATGATCATGTTGATGATGATGATGTTGATGACGACGATTGTGATGATCATGTTCATGATGTTGATGATGATGAAGTTGAAGATGATGATGAAGTTGAAGATGATGAAGAAGATGAAAATGATGATGAACGCTATTTTTGGTTTTAACAAACGCGCACACGATTTCTATTCACATAACGCGCTCGCATTTTGTTCCTATATAACGCGCACGCGTTTTGCATAGTTAAATCGCGCTCGCATATTGTTTAAATTCAAAATTTATTCCCTCCAAATGATAAGGCCGAGCCTCCACCCATGCTTTCATGGAATTCCTATGCCTATGTGTCTGCTTTGTACTTTACTTCGGATTCAACATGCCTGTGCCTTGGAGTATGATAAACCATGGCAAATTCAACATTATATCCATATTTTCAATATGCTCGTGTTTAGCGGTTCGTCTGATTATGCTGCACACCTCCATTTTTTATGAGATTTTAGAAACAAATATGGTTTTTTTTACAGATTCTAAATATGTAAATTTTAACAAGAAAAAAATAATTTTTTCTATTTTTTTCTTATTTATCTTCTGTCATCACTCTTCAACTCAAAAAACACATTGGTAGTATTTCGTCCATATCTCTTTCATTTCTCAACCATTTGAAAAAAAAATTGTATGGTGCACTAAAGAACACCAACCTCTACATGCTATAAAAAACCCATTTCCAAATAATTGCATTAAGACATTCAAATGTTGCACCCACAATTGACATACCGTTTTCGAGGTTTGATCTCTTAGATAATTAAAAAAATTATTTTTATTATTGGAAAAATAGTCGTGCACTAGTCCTATATGTTCTCTATATGTATACCGGTTTTTGTAAGTTTATTCCATCATTTAGACACTCAGACGCTGCACCCACAAAAACATATACCTTATAATTTGTCCAAAAAATAAAAAGTGCCCGTTAAAATTTATCTAACTTTATATAGTTAACAACATTTTCAATAGAAAAAAAATATATATTTGGAAAGGTCATTCAATTTCCTACATTTCTTGTTTTTTACTGATCGCAAGATTCATTGTGTAAGTGTCTCAAAATATCCATGCAAGTTGATGGATGCCTGTTTTTTCAGTTTTGTATTGCATCTAACGTGCCAAAAGAGACCCTCAACTTCTTGCACACACCCCTTGTTTATATGCTATGTGTTAGTTTTTCTTTAAATCTAACTAGTTTATGTAGGATCTTTACCTGAAAGAATAACAAGTGCATCAAGATGCATAAGATATAAAATATACATGAGACACAAAGATTGTCACCGAGGAAACCATAAAGGAGAAAAACCCACAAACTTCCTCAGCATAGTAACATGATCATAAGAAGTATTCGGCTATCTATATCTCCTCCTCCTCCTCCTCTCTCTCTCTCTCTCTCTCTCTCTCTCTCTCTCTCTCTCATGTGAACTTGAGAGTGTGAGGTGTGTATAAACCATCCTGGATCCAAATCCTAGGCTCTATCAAGCGTTGAGAGGGATCAAATCTCCCAAGGTGCAAACCTCCTTGAGTGCAATACCTGAGAAGTGGTTTGCACCTCAGGAGAGTTGATCCCACTCGGCGCTTTATAGAGCCTAGGATTTGGATCTAGGCTGGTTCTAGTTGTGGGCGGTGACACAAAAATGGAGTTTGATCAGCATTGAAAGGAACAAGTAAAGTTGAAAACATAGATACAATTCTCAATGAAATAAAACAAATGAAAATATGGTACATCTTGAGCCGATGCATGAAGACTTGTGTATCCAAATCGGGTAGGGAGAAAACAATGTATGTGCTTGCTAGGTTAATAATGATTTCATTGTGACCACATAGTAGAATAATTGGTTTCATATTACACCATAATAGTCCAATGGACACTGTAGCACAGAGAAGAATGAGAACTCTTCTTTGTTCTTTGGAGTGTGAGACCCAGAACAAACCATTGTTTTGCTTCGAATGCGTGGACGCATATGGGCTCCATTCCCATGGCTAGCCCAAATATGACAGAATAGCCTCTTATATTGGCAAAACCATGGAAAGCTAGCCTCCAGCTAGCTCCAATTAAGTTAAAAAAGAATATATACACTACCTTTTTAGGTAAAATTATAATTAAATTGAAAGCATATCTTAATTTTGTTTCATTATGATTTACGGATGGATGGTACAATGCTCATTGGAAATGAAGGCATTGATTAGTGTTTGAAATAATATATTTGTTGAAATTTTATAAAAAAATTTAAGAGTAGTTTATTTTTTATTTTCTTTATTTTTAATTGAAATTTGGTAAAAATAAATTTAACAAAACTCCTTTGAGTGCAATTTACCATGGGTTGTTTAGGAGGCATTGCACATGGTTTTAAAACCACATGCAAGGCCAATACATTTTTGTTCATAATTACACTCGAAGTCAAATTTTCCATTGATATTACATGTGCCCAGGGAATATATCAATGTAAGCTTAGTATCTTTAGTTTTTGTAGTGAAATAACACCGTTTAAATACCTAGACACAACTAGCAATCACAATCTCTCAAGTAGATAACATGATAATTAATTAAAATAATAAGCTAATGTCATTAGAGGGATCAAATCCACTCAAGGATTAGAGGGATTCACCTACCAATCATTCTCAAGAGTGAAATGTGCAATTGATTTTTTCAATGTGTGTGTAGGATTTAGAGGGATTAGAGGAATAAGAGGGATCAAATCCACTCAGGAATTAGAGAGATTCGTCTACTAATCATTTTCAAGAGTGAAGTGTGTAATTAATTTTTTTCAATGTCTATGTAGGAATTAGAGGATTTAGAGGGATTCACCTTGGTGCAATGTCTACTTTTCATTTTCATAGTTCCATAATTTAAAAATCCTTATTTAAAATGTTGCAATACATGGTTTTTATTGTACATGGTTTAAGAGGGCCTTGAAAATGGTTTTAAAACCATGTGCAAGTCCTCCTAAACAACCAATGGTTTTATTGTATATGGTTTAGGAGGCCTTGCACATGGTTTTAAAACAATGTGCAATGCCAACATTTTTTTTTGCAGATAATTAAATTTTTTATTTATTATTATTTTGTTAGGTAAAAATCATGCTCTATGACTTGAAAGATTCGATACATTATTAGAGATATCTCCTTCATTTTATTTTTCTGCTTGTGGCCGCGCGTGCACCTTCAGCTAGGGCAAACTGCTGCGTGTGCTGCCCAGCGGCCGCCATGGATGCTCCTGGGGGAGGGAAATCCCCTCCCTCCCCTTCTCTCACTAATGAAGAGGCCTTCAGGAGGCTGTTATCGATTGCCGGGAAGAAGTTGGTAGCCCCTCAGATCCTGAAATTCATTAAGAAACTGGATGCAATACCTAAAATTGTCTTGCCAGAAGAAAAACCCATCAAGATTGCTCTGGCTTTGTTGGAACGTGGACTGGTCGGGCAGTTCATGGGTTTATGGCCCTCCACAAGAACCACGGACGACTGGATTCAAAGAAACTAGAGGCCCCAACTGAAGCACAGCATGACCTGCTACCCGGTGGGCAGAGGTTTCTATATTTTCGAATTTATCTCCAAGGATGACCGAGATCTCATATTCAGAAATGGGCCTTACTTCATGGGATCCCAAGGCCTGTATCTCAACCGCTGGACCCCAGATTTCGACCCGAATCTCGATTCCCCTATGGAGGTTCCTGTTTGGGTCCGTCTCCCAAATCTCCCAGCGCACTGCTGGAATTCTGAATCTCTGGAAAAAATAGGGAATGGGCTGGGCCGATACATTGACAAGGCAGATCCCAAGGGGCAATATTCATGTGCTAGAATCTGCGTTGAGGTGGATCTTGAGGCTGGGCTTCCAGAAGCAATCAAGATCTCGGTGGGTGATTGGCATCACTTCCAACAGTTGGATTACGAGCAGCTGCCCTTCAAATGCAGACTCTGCCATGAGCATGGTCACTTCTAAAGAAACTGTCCCAAAAATCAGCAAGGGGACGAAACAGAAGGATGGCAAAGGCCCAAAAAAGGGAAAGCAGCCTTGAAAACTCAAGAGAAAAGGATAGGATCCGGGCTGCAAGCCTCAAGCAGTAAGGAGGCGACCACAGAAGAAAGGATCTCTCCATCCAACCCCATTCAGGCGCCTACCTCAAAGCAACCCTCGACAACTGAAGGAACAACCGAAGAAGAAAGAAATGCTGCTAGATCGATCCCGGTAGATCCTACCGCCCCTGGTGAAGTACCCCAGCAACCAGTCCCAGATCTACACCCAGTCATAACTGAGGACATCCCTCCCCCAGTCCCAATGGGAGAGCTCTCGAAGGTCATCAGCCAGGAGGAGGATCTGTCTAACCTAGACTCCGACCAAGGTGGTTTCTCTGATGAAGGAGCCTCGGAATCCAGCAGCTCACATGCAACACCTCTAAGGTCCAACAGGGGAAGAAAATTAAAAAAAAGCACCGAGAAGAGAAGTCCTTCAGAGATGTAGCCAAAGGAACTCAGAAAACTTTGCCAACCATGATTAGCACCAGATCCAAGCAAGGCCAACCCTCCAAGGGGGCCTCCCCTCCTAAAAAAGTTTAAATGCGATACATTTCCTGGAACTGCAGAGGTTTAGGCTCCAAACCAAAAGAAGAAGCACTGAAAGACATCATTAGAATAAACAAGCCGGACATTCTGTTAATTCAGGAGACAAAAATGGAGGATTCAATCCTCTACCAAGCTGGTCACACCCTCTGGAAAAAGGGCCCTGGGATAGCAATAAGCTCAAAAGGGGCCTCTGGAGGAATAGCCACTTTCTGGGATTCTACCAAATTTGAATTGGTCAATGAGGAATGCAGCGATCACTGGATCTTCACAAGTCTACTCCACCGGGACTCCGATCAACAAGTAAGTCTCTTTAATATGTATGTTCCTAACATTTTTTCTGAAAAACATAGCTGCTGGGACTCCCTTGATTTGTTTCTTAGCTAGCACAGCCCAAGAAACATCATCATTACCGGAGATCTCAACGTCACGCTGTCCATTGAAGAGAAGAAAGGGGGCTCCATAGTAAGGGATCAAGCCAGAGAATGGGTAGAGGGCATTATCCTCCATTGGGATCTGATGGATATTAAGCCGCCCTCAGGGAAGTTTACCTGGTCCAACAAGAGACTGGGTCCTGGTCATATAGCAGCTCGCCTCGACAGATTCCTCATCCACTCTGACTTCCTCACCTCTGGTTTGCTGGCCACTTCCAAAATCCTCCCCAACTGTACCTCGGACCACAGACTGATCTTGCTAGATATCTTCTCTGATGCCACTCTTGGCCCCATCCCTTTTCGCTTCAGCCCGCTTTGGTTGCTTCAAGAGAATTTCCAGCAAGTAATCTCGGATTCCTGGTCTATCCCGATACCTGGGTCCCCTTCCTTCTCCTGGAAGCAGAAACTTAAGAGACTCAAAGAATATCTAAAGAACTGGGCTAAGCTCTTATCCTCTCCCACCTCCATCAGAATCGCAGCCCAAAAAGCCCTCGAAAGCCACCAGCATGCGATGGACACACTCCCCATCACCAGCATCACTCTCTCTAAAGAATCAGAGCTACAAAAGTCCTATTTTAAAGCTTATAGGGTCGAAGAAGAATTATGGCGCTAGAAATCCAGAAGCTTGTGGCTAGAGAGCGGGGATAAAAATACAAACTATTTCCACAAACAAGCTGAAGCTCATAAAAGCTACAAAGCTGTAAATGAAATCAACTTCCGAGGATCCCTGATAAAAGACCCTGAAGAAATAAAGAAAGCAGCCTTCCTGACCTTCAAAGATCTCTTTTCTGCTCCTGAGGACGCCCCTTTAAACCCTATGGACCATCCTTTCGACCTCATTCCTCCCCTGATTCAAGAGGCTGATAACCTCCTCCTTTCTGCTCCCATCTCCTTAAAAGAACTAAAAAGAGCCATGTTCAGAATGAAGCCTGACAGCGCCCCTGGCCCTGACGGTTTTACGGCCAATTTCTACACTAGCTGTTGGGATATTATTAAACTAAACTTGTTAAGGATGGTAAGGCATTCCCAAACCACCTGCAAGATTGAGGGAAGCACTAATTCTGCTTTTCTTACTTTAATCCTGAAAGAAAAGGGAGCCACTTCCTTCTCCAGATTCCGGCCTTTCTCCCTGTGCAATCTTAGCTACAAGATTATAACCAAAATTATTGCCAATAGGCTTAAAAGAATCCTCCCCAAAGTCATCCCGAAAAACCAAGGGGGGTTCATAAAAGGGTGAAAGATTCAAGAAAATATCCTCCTTGTCCAAGAGGCTATACACTCTAGCTTCCAGAACAAAGAAGAAGGAATGGTGATAAAGTTGGATCTAGCCAACACCTTTGACAGGGTTAGACATGAATTCCTCTTCTTAGTCATGAAGAAACTTGGTTTCTCTGCACATTTTATCAATTGGGTACACGGCTGTATTAGCTCCCCGTGGATAGCCCCTCTAGTAAATGGTAGATCCACTGACTTTTTTCCAAGCGACCAGAGGGATCCACCAAGGCTGCCCCTTATCACCCCTCCTTTATGCAATTCAAGATTCTGTCCTAAGCTTTCAATTAATCTCCAGCAAACAGAAGAATCTCCTCTCAGGCCTCCGGCTGGCCCCAAAGGTAAAAAACATCAATCATGCTCAGTTCGTGGATGACACGATCCTTTTAGGTGGAGCTAGCATCTACTTGGCAAATCGGTTTAAAAAAGAGCTTGAAGTGTACAATCAGATCTCAGGAAGCAAAATCAATTTCCAGAAGAGCAAGATTTATGGCTGGAATTGCTCAGTAAAGGAGCTAGGGGAGATTGCCAGATTGCTGGGCATGGAAGCAGTCCACGATTGGGACTCCTTCACCTACCTAGGTGCTCCCATCTTAAAGAAAGGCTCGAAAGCAATTCATTGGACACCTATCATTGACAAATTTAAGAATCGAATCCAAAACTGGGGCTCCAACTGGTTAAATCCAATAGGCAAAATAGTACTGCTCAAATCGGTGCTCATGAGTATACCAATTTACCAAAACTCCATCCTGCTCGCGCCGGTCTCTGTCTTGAAAAAAATGGAAACGCTGATAAAAAAGTTCCTTTGGGAAGGAGGCAAAGGGAACCTCCATCGAATCCACCTAGTTAGCTGGAACAAAATCCAAATGCCTTGTAAGGAAGGAGGCCTTCAAGTAAGGGATCTGGCAAAACAAAATTTGGTCGTGGGGGCCAAAACTCTGTGGAATCTGGTCGCAGGAAGAGACAGTTGGAGCAACAAAGTTCTCAGAAGGAAATACTTCACTGGGGAAAGGATACGATGCCTGGATAATCCAATCCCTCGTAAGAAAGGCTCTCCCATCTATAAGCTATGTCTCAAAGTCCTGCCTCTCTTCCAACCAAACCTCCATTGGATCCCCGAAAACGGAAAGAAAATAAATCTGTGGGAGGACTCCATCATGGGAGATCAACCTTTAGGACAAAATCCTGGGTTAAAGATCAACATTATGGACTGGGCTCAAAACAATAACTTAAATACTCTTTGGGACATCTCTAGCTGGGAGGAAGATGGAGATGGCATTTGGAAGGACTGGCATATGGACAATCTCCCTCGCTAGCTAAAAGATGAAAAGGATTGCTTAATGCAGCTCCTCCAAGGGAAAACGCCCTCTGCAAAGAACAGTCAAGACAAAAGAGGGTGGGGTCAACGCTTAGGCAGTTACTCAGCCGCCGAAGGATACAAAGCCTTCCTATCCTCGCCTCACGTTGCTCCCAATCCAGCTAGCTGGATCTTCATCTGGAATTACCCTTTCGTGCCCAAGATCGACTTCTTCTGTTGGACAGCTACTCATAAAAGTATTCTGACTGGGGAAAATTTAAAAATTAGAGGCATGGAGGGTCCGTCAAGATGTCCCCTATGTTGTTCTGAAGAAGAGACAATGAATCATCTCCTGATATCTTGTCCATTCCCCCAAGAAGTCTGGATGGAGGTCCTCCTCCTAAACCTTGAGGATCTCGCTATCCCCCAATCCATCCCTGACCTGTTTGCCGCCTGGGCCACTAGCTCTCCCTTTGATCTCCATAAAAAAGACCTGCTGAAATCAGTTTGGATTTGGGCCCCCAAAGCTATCTGTTGGAAGCTGTGGCTGGAGCGCAATAGCCGAATCTTCAGGGATGAGGAAAATTCAAGCATCAAGATTGCAATCAAGTGCAAAGCCCTCCTAGGGGAGCTATCGGTAGCCAAGAGCAAGCTTAAGAACTCCAGAGACTTGGATCCCCAAGAGAGAAGATGGTTGTCTCAATTTCGGCATCCTGAGCCCATTCCCAATGTTCCCATCTCAAAAATTGCTAATTGGGAAATCCGCCTCGAAGAAAATGATTTCCTAATGTGGAGATCTAAACTAAAAGAAAGCACCCTTTTTTTTTTATGGAGCCTCAAAAGGCAATCCAGGGCTAGCAGGAGGAGGATGGGTCCTCTTTTCGGACGAGAACTCTGTCTTAGTCACCTATGCTTGGGGACTAGGTTCAATGACCAACAACGAGGCAGAGGCGTTGGCACTCTGGCAAGGCCTTAAGCAAGCCCATGAGAGGAACTTAGACTCTCTTGTGGTGTTTTGGAGATTCGAAACTAATCATCCAAGCCCTGAGATCCAAAAATTTGCCTTCCAATATCTTCTTAATCTCTATCATTAAAAAAATCCTTTTGTTAGCAGCAAAGTTCAAAGAAATCAGCTTCTTCCACATCCTTCGTGGACTCAATGATCAGGCGGACCTGGAAGCCAACAAGGCCGCTACGCTGGACAGAAACGTTCTGGTTGTAAATGGTAGAGATTCCCTCTGCAATATTCCCTAAATCTACTCTGTCAGAGATTCGCTCTGCAGTATATCTTCAGGACTGGCGTGGGATGCATTTTCGTTTTTCTCATGAACCTTTAAGTCTTGTCCTCGGTACAGCACTGAGTGCTTTGGAGATTCGTTTGTACATCAAATCTCCTCCTTCCCTTGCTCGTGATCCCTCCCCTCCTTATATCGGGCCTCTCAATCCCCTCTCCGAGCAGTCCAAAGATCGTTCCTCAAGAGCACTGAGATTTGCAGGTTCTAGAGTCCGCCTTGTCCTTTGGTTTCTCGCTCCCGACCAGCTCGTCGTGCCTCCCCAGCTCGCCCCGGATCCCATGGCATCAGTAGGGTCGTCCTCCAATCCGCAGATAGTGGATGAAAGACTGGCAGACATCCAACAATCCCTGGATGCGCTCAAATTAAAGACAGATGATCAAGGAAATTCAATCAAATCCATCGCTGATGAACGCCTCAAACACTGGAATAATTTCTCTACTGAGCTGCGTTCTATCAAGAACGAACTCAAGGAGTCCAAAGGAGAGATGAATTACTACAAAGATGTTGTCTTCTCTCAGTTCAAAGACGCGGCCAACGTCACAGGCGACTTTGGGAACCAAATTACAGCTCTGGAAACAACAGTCAAGCAGATTTTGGAGAAGTTTAATTAATCTTCTCTCCCCTATCCTCTTCTTTATTACTATTTGTTGTTATGTTAGCTTCAGTTTTTTTTAGCCTTGGGGCTTAGCAGGTCACTGTGGACTTCATGAGATTTTCAATTTGTTCATGAGCTCTTAAATCTAGTTTATGATGTACTCAGCACCCGGTGGCTTATTCACCGGTCTATAATTAATCTTCCCCTGTTACAGTCTAAAAAAAAAAATCATGCTCTATCCATTGTGTTTTTAACATTCTCTGTCAAAATAACATTATGTTTTTATTGTACAAGTATTTTTAACACATTTAAATAGTATCTTAATTTTTTTTATTTATCTTTTAATTACATTCAAAAATTAAAAAAATGTGTCAATAATTAAATTTTTTCTTTATCTTTAATTCATTTAAAAATAAAATAAAAATATGTGTTTTTAGACATGAAATTTTGAAATAATATTTAGATGAACATTTTTCAATTACATTCCAAAATAAAATAAAAAATGTCTTTAAACATGAGTTTATGAAATAATATTTAGATGAATATTTTATTGGTGCATAATCCAATAAAATTACAACTATGTGTTTTATTGGTGCATAATGTAACCTTACAAAAGACCTTTGGTTCTGGTCGCAGTTGAATATATTGATGTTATAGTCGGCGCCAAAAGTATAGCTGAGATATGATACGCTCCTTGAAGCTCTTTGCAACCATGTTGCTCCCCACAGTACTTCATCCTGCGACCAATTAAATGCCATGCAATGAGGATCATATCATCCACTATTACTTAATTATATATTGTTCATAAATATGTAGCATTAGTGTGAATACATCCTTTTTTTCTTGTATATTTTAATAATGATTAATTGTTTATTGTTTTATGTTTATTTTATTATAATGTGATGGCTATGGGTTATTGAAATTAATACTAGCTGATGAACTTTAACAAACAAATGGGGTTGGAATTTCATTTATCTCTATCTTTCAAACTATTTTTTTTTAATTTTTTAGCTTTTATTTTTTTAGTCAAAAAAAGTTTTATTAAAAAAGTTACCCATTGAAGATAGAATTCTTTCATTAATAAATTTTATTAAAGAAGAAATTAGTTTTTATTATATACTTACAAAAATTGACCAAAATTAACATAAACCAATAATTGACACCCATCAACATTATGCAATATACATCCACCAACATCCATATAGCTTGCAATTAAAATTGGGTTTAGGAAACCCAACCACTAGAAAAAACTAACAAAAAATTAATGACAACTTATAGAAATAACTAAACCTCAAAAATAAGTTTTTACAAATTCCAACACTACTTATCATAAATTTCTATGAAAAGCTTGATTAATTTTTCAAGTAATGTAACTCCAAATAGTTGTCCACCTTTTGGAGTTTCCGGAATCTTTTCCAATCTATAATGTTTGATACCTTATCATCTCCACATCATTTTCACGCTATTTGTTGTGGGAATTTTACTGGAAAATGGAAAGCTTGAAGTGAAATGGGAGAAGCTTCATTACAATTTCCATAAGCTTCATTACAATGTTTTAATGTTTGTATTGAGAATAATTAAATAAATACAAAAAATGTTTATATATATATATAAGATCTGATTTCTTAAATATATAGTAAAATTAATTTTATTAAAAAATATACTAAAAAAATTACAAGTAAAAAAAATAGATCTCTTTTTGGGTTTGAGCATCTAGATTTAAAATGAATCTATGTTAGCAAATATCAATATGAACAATTATTTATTAATATCAATATCAATAACTTGAGACAATTATTTATGGACGATTTGGAAAACCTAGCATCAATAAAAATAACCCTAGACTTCAAAAATATAAAAATACAGACTGATTAATGCATTAATAAAAAAACCAAGCATTAATAAAAAAACTGGTAGCATACAACTATTTAGAAAACCTAGCATTAATAAAAAAAACCTAAATTTAAAGAATCCAAAAATATCCACTAATTAATGAATTCTGATTAATGTGGACATGCTACTACTAGTTGGATCTTAAGATCCAACATGTTGCAGCAGCATTAAACTAATGCCCAAAACTTTGATTAATTCTTTAATATTATTGTGAAGGAAAAGATGGTTTACCAATCAGTCACGTGTTAAAAGTTAGAGAACAATCACATGTCTAAACAAAAAAAAGCCGTCTATCAGCTAGGGAAAATACTTCAGAAACATAGATACCTGGTACTGGCGAATTCATAAAGCCTCCCAGCTGGGGACAAAACCACAAGCCCTACTTGGGCGTCACAGAGTAGCGAGAGCTCATAAGATTTATTCATCAATCCAATCCAATCCTTCGCCTAGAAAACGTAACCTTCCTTCTACGGGTGTTCCCATTACCATTCTCATCCTAAAGATTAGAACAACTATCACTCCTTAAAGACAAGAGGCCTAAAAATTGAGATCCAATGATAACCTAATACGATAAAGAAAAGGCCAAAAATAGTAACTACAGAAACATTACAACCAGCTCTTGGAAGTAGAACAAGAAACATCCTCGACCGTTAATTTGTTTAAAAACGGTACAGTTTCTCACCGTCTGTCACATGCGATGGTCCTTGACTCATGATTCTCACTGTCCTGAAAGCACATACGCAGTGTTTTATGCGGTGAAATTTAAAATTTTCGTACAAGCCAGATACAATGGAAATCTAACATTACTTTAATATGGACTAAATTTTAATTAAATTCAGTCTTGCCGCTTCGTTCACGTGACAAAAAGAACTTATTGCTAAACTGTACAAAAACATATTCTGTCAATATGCAGTTCTGACTATTTATTTGATAGATTTCTACCTTTGACTCTGGATTCAGGCCTGAAAATTTACCAAATATCATATTACCAAAACATTTAATTCAATGTACTCTTACCAAATCTTAGTTTACCATGACATTTAATTCAATTTAGTAGTTAAGCCCACGAATAATGCTCAGTTTAGTAGTTGATCCTACCATTCTGATGTGGTTGGCTCATTTAAAAATTGTTCACATTTTCTGAATAGCGTACATGGTGCTCTTTCCACTTTTTAGCAGTGGTCATAAGGCCCGCCTCCCTGGGCCATGGTAATGGGAGGGGTATAATGACTGTTTTATAAAAAATTAAACCATCAAAATGGTGTTCTAATAAAAACTTCAACCGTTTAACAAAACAGTTTTGGCAGAATTTTACTGGTATTTGACGGGAATAATGTGCAAAAAGAGGTAAATTCCCGTCAAATTCCAACTCTGCAAACACATATTTATTTTTGTTGAACACGTAGGAATTACATTTTTATTTTGTCATGGAAAAAATAAATGCAAGATACATTTCACTACATTTCACCACCATTGCAGAAGTTGCACAACGGAGGACAATGCTTGAAAAATGTTTTAAAATGAGATCTAATGTGGGTTATGCATCGCAAGAGAAAAATATGTGTGTATGGTTTAGTCTCATTCGACTCTCTCTCACACACATGTATGTGTATGTATATGCATGTATGAAGACTTACAAGATATCCAGAGTATGAGCAATAGAATGGACAGACATCCGATTGGAGAGAGTCACTGTAAGTGCCTCTATATTTATCCGTGAAATCAAACACCTTCTCTCAGCAAACAACAACGATGGTGAGGTGATAGAAAAGATCAAATGTTGTACTGAAAAACATGGAGGTGGCTGCAAGCGCTGCTGCAGTTTCAGCAGCAATGTCGGCGGAGCTAGGATGTTGAACATCTATTTTAAAGACATTCTGAGGTGTGTCCATGTCTTCAGGCCTCTCCCAGCACTTGTGATCCGTGTTGGGATCGCATACCTTTATAGTTAAGTTATTACCCACAATTCAACAACATATCTCTGTGTTCTTTGTATAGATTCGCTCGTGGAATCTGTTTAAGCTCTTTTTACATTCTCCTGCAAGCATTTGAAGTGTCTTGGGGTAAAGTCGACTCTCCAACAAATGGTTGTGAGGACTTGCAATAGGTGTATAATGGTGTTCCCTGCTTGCAAGTTCATCCTCATGTTTTTTTAAAATGGTTAACCACCACATGTCTTCATCTGTGATATCCACTTCTTCTCCGTCTTCCGTTATGATTCCTTTATGATTGTGATACCTTCTATTTCTTCAAACATGTTTAGCGCATTGATCTTGGGGAGGAGTTTTTTTTTAATGTTCTTGTGTCTAACCTAATTTATATTGTTGTTACTGGTTTATTTTGGGGGATAATTAAAATTTTTACTTATTACATTTTACTTAATGACTGACAAAACCAATAAATTGATTACTTTTTAAATTTAAATTTATTACTTTTAACTTTTTAGAAGTAAAAAGTAATGTTACATTATAACCTTACATAAGGTTGCAACATCTACATCATAATGGGCAAGTAAAAATAATATTAATGGATAAATATGTTTAATGGCCCAAAAATATATATTTATTTTTAATTAATGGCTCACAAAATCAACATCATAAGTAAATAGAAATAGAAATTAAGTATTTATAGTCGACATTTACATGAGGAACATTACATAACCTTACAACATCTCCCTCATAATTGAAAATAATATTTATAGCCGACATTTACATGAGGAACGTTATATAACGTTACAACATCTTCCTCATGATATTTATAGCCAACATTTACATAAGGAACATTACATAACAAGATCTCCCTCATACTGGGTTGTAGAGTGCCTCTCAGTGCAATGATGAGAGTGCCTCCCTATTTATATTTTTTTAATTCACAGACCAAACATAAGACTAGGGCCCACATGTCTTCCCTAACAGGGCTGAATTCTCCCAGAGAGGTTCCAAATACACATTACATGATGTTACACTGGGGACTATTGCCCCAACTTACAACATAGGTTGTACATCAAGATATAGACACAATTAAGACATCCCGCAAGGGGGTACACACATCCCCAATGGGGGTACAACAACATACAATGATAATATACATCATAATATATTCTGGATTTACAAAGACATCAACGCTCCCTCTTAACTATGAAGGTATTCTCTCTCTTCACAATCATCAACACATCTGGTCAAGTCTTCATCGTAGAGTCATCATCACAGAGTCATAGAGTCATCATCATAGTTGTTGCCATCATCATCTTATTTATTTGATCATCGTACCATATTATCTCTCATCAGAAGTTTCTACAAAGCTATCCATTTTCATGTTGAATGTAGGCCTAGTCTGTCATGTCCCCAATTAAAAAATTTCCAAATAAGACTATTTGCAAATGATGTTTCACCAACCTACTAGGTCCCTAGGTTGAGATGTAGACATAAATTTTGTAATAAGGGGCTATGGGACCCAAAATTACTTTAGTTTACCATATTCACATTTAAATGGGCCACACAAATTGTAAATGCTTAGAAAATAATGTGGCATGGGTTCATGAAGACACTTGGAAGCTTGTGGAGCCTTTGGTTGACTAGATTCCCTGCACACTTGGCATGATATTCATCCAAATTCAAACACATGGGTAATGTAACATTGTTGGATGGTTATGTGGTGTCAAATATCATATAATGAGCCAATGAACTCAAATTGGTAAATGAGGGTAACTCCCATGGAAGAGGAAGAGACTAGAAGACAATGTGTGCCACTTGGAAGGAGACTATATGCACTCTATGAAAACAAATGATGGAAGATTCTATAACAAGTATGACAAATTCGGACCTCATTGCTGACATATGAAAAATATGAAATGTCAAGGCTAAAAATATCCACCAATATTTTGAATTTGAGATTTAGAGGAATCTATTCGAATTGGGGAAAGAATCGAAGCATTAAGAGGAAGACAAGTGTCACGAGAGTTACTAAACCACTAAGATGAGTTGGAGGAAGATCATGGAGGGAAATTCGACCTTAGGAGGGTTCATGAAGTTAATAAAAGGATGTCATTAGGAATGATAATAGATTTCTATCATTTTTTAATTGGCCTTTGGCATTTTGGAGAGATTTTGCTTGTCCATTGTACAGTGAGTGTTCACTCTCCCTGCTTGCAAACCAATTCTGAGGGAGTTGGATTCCTTTCCAAGTTGGTTGATGGAGGATCCATTCAGACCTCTCATGGGAACTTAATGAAGGATTTTTATTTTCAATTTGAATTTCCATACAATTGAATTCTCATCTATCTCCCTATTCTATCATTCCTTCTTCTCCATTCCTCGCACTCTCATTTGATGGCGCACTTGTTGGAATGATTCTTGCACCTTGCTGAGGATAGTTGATGTCCAAGATTTGATTTAGGATGTATGGATATATAATATAATCTCCACATTCTCTGTAAGTCGAAATATCAGAAATACACATGTATGAAATGCTCTCATTCCCCATGCTATTGAATAACTAGTTTTCATGGATTTGGCTTCAATATTGAAGTAGCTTTATATCAGATTTGTATGAGGACATTTATATGATTTTTATGATGATGGGGAGGAAATATATGATGTATGGCTCTGTAATATTATGTCCACTTTTTATGTAAGTCGAAATATCAGAAATACATGTATGAAAATCTTGCATACTCATGCCCTTGTATCACTAGCATTCATGGATTTTGGCTTCAATCTTGAAGTAGTTTTATACCGGATTTGTATGAGAGATATTATATGAGTTTGAGGATGTTGTGACAGCCATATGTAATGCATTACTTTGTAATTTCATGTTCTTATCCTCTTTGGGTCTAAATCCAAGAAACTCATGTGTGAAAATCTTACATTCCCCTACCGTTTGGGTCACTAGTTTCCATGACTTCGGCTTCAATCTTGAAGGAGTCTTGTATCAGATTTGTATGAGGGATGTTCTATGAGTTTGATGATGTTTTGACAGCCATATATTATTTTTTACTCGGTAATTTCATTTCCCTATGCTTTGTGGGTCGAAATCCAAGAAATCCATATGTGAAACTCTTGCAATTCCATTCTACTCATTTACTAGTTTTCATGTATTTGACTCCCATACTGAATTAGATGTATACCAGACTTGTATGAATGGATATATACGACGTTCAATACTGTTTGGAATCAATTTGTATTCTGTATATGGTCACTATTTGTCACATCTTGATCTGAACCTTTAGCTTTACCTTTCATATGTCAAAATAGAGCTAGTTATGCAATTTCCCCATAAGCAATTTCACTAAAAGTTATCAAACAAATATGGAACTCTATAACCAGTTTTCAGAACTAATAACCATGTGTAATGGAATTCCATGAGTTATTACATAAGTCCCCATACTCTTCTTACAAATTTGGGAGGTTCGTACATGAGTTGGGAGTTAGCTTACACCCCAGGGGAGATTTCATGACAATTTCCTATTAATTTTTGGCCTTTTTGTCATCAGCCCCAAACAAGGTTGCAGAGGTATAAAGTCTAATCCAAAGTATCTGTAAACCACATTTTTATGTTTTAATACTCACCATACCATCTCATTTCAAATTCAGGACCATTTAATGAAAGTTGGAACCCTCTAGAGTCATGACTAGTTAAGCTCGAATTTTGCCCAATTCATAATTTTCTCAAAATATCTAAAAAGAGACATTACAAGTGGTATTAGAGCATGGTATTTGAACCTATTGAAGTTATGGATTATAGATATGAATTTAAGAAATACCTAAAGTCATATTTTGATGATACGACCAAACAACTTGTGCAAATATTTGAATCGATGGCTAGCCAACTTAGGCGTAAGCTGGCAGCATGGGTAGTAGAAGTTTCCATCATGGAGAGACACATAAGACCATTCCTTTTGAAGACTTTTATGATTGGTTTAATGTATATAGGCACAATAATGAAAATGGGAACTCATTAAGGAACAATCAACTATCCACAAGTAGGAAGGAGACCAAGGAGCCACCAACTCTTGCAGGTGGTGAAACATAAAAAGAATTACATTATGTGGATCGAAAGTCACTCCCAAGTGACTTTGAAAAGATGAGGAAATATCACATGAGAATGAAAAAGAGTCCCTTGAAACTATAGAATATCATTTCGAGACACATTCTACTGTGGACATGGACCAAAGGGTGCTCACAAATCTATCTTGGTGACATAGAGATCATATTTGAAAATGTCGCTGCAATACAAAGTTCTCATAAGCATGAAGATAAATACCTTGTGACAGATAATGAAGAACCAAGATCAACTTCCTCGTCACCACTTGAGCTTCAAGAAGTTGATCAAATCAAGAAGAAAGAAGAAGAGGAGGTTTGGTCTCATGAATCATCATTCGTTGAAGGGTCTTTGAAGATGTGTGAAAGGGATGTCCATGAGGCCCTTACCATACTCCATGACACTCAAGCATTGGTATCAAATTACTGTTGGAAAGTTTCTTCATTGGAGGATCCATCCTTCCTTGAATACATGGAGAAGATTCAAAGAGCAATGTGAAACATCAAAGGTAATTTCATGTCTTTGTTTTTTGATAGAAACAATGTGATTGAGATTAGTGAATGGTTAGATGACTCATACTTGAATAATAATGAAGATATTCATAAGCTCAAAATTCAAAATGAAAAACTTCTTGAGAGGTTGGAAGATACTTGTTCTTCCTCCTATGTTTCAGATTGTCATATGGTAGATTGCTTGAAGGATTCTCATGAAATGATGGTTCATGAGAAACAAGAAAAATTGCAGGTTCTTGATGTGTTTAAATATGTTTTTTATGAGAGCCAATCACTAGTTGTGGTGGAAGAGGAACTCAAGTTGCCTCTTGAAGACAGGTGCACACTTTTTGAAGAAGTGCATATTGTTTACATTTTCAGCAACTTCCCTTGTTACATTATGATGATACACATCTACATGGATGCACCTATGGTATTCACTTGAGTCACTTGGAGACTCATGATTTTCCTTGCTCCTTGCCTAGTCCATTTGATGTTGGAGGAATTTCATCCCACACTAGGGTGAAGAGATATATGATTGAAGAATATTATTGTTGGCAACAACATCCTTTGTTATTTCATGTTGATATACATATTCATGGGTGTATTGATGAGACTTCTTGGAGCAACTTGAAGTCTTCATGTTTCCTTTGCTCCTTATTTGGTTCATATTTTGGTGGAAGTTCTTCATTAGCTTCTTGAATGAAATAAAACATGGATGATTATTATTTTGATGCATCTTAGATTATTTTGGAGAAGCAGTATAGGACATGGGATCCTCATCTATGTCAATGGAGCAAAGGGTGATTCCATGAAGATGGGTAACACTTTTTGGCCAAATTTGGCGATGAAAATTTGATTTTTTACTCATGTGCTAGATAGAAGCCCTCAAAATGCATATATGTCATGTGAATTTTGACTTGCAGTAAAAAAAAAATTGTAGAATATTATGTTGGCTTCATAGTGATATTTTTTTTTTAAATATTCCGATGTCATTTAATGTGTGAATTTTTGCATTTAATGAACTGTGTGA
>LPNX010508064.1:0-47861 GCA_001517045.1 Pseudotsuga menziesii
CCCGCGGGCTTTTGCTTTAAAGGACCTCGACCGAGCTAATACCTCGGTCGAGGAATTAATAAGACCTCGACCAAGGGTTTGTTAAACCCTCGGTCGAGGGCTTTACAAACCCTCGGTCGAGGTCTTGTTAATACCTTGACCAAGGTATTTAAATACCTCGGTCGAGGTTCATACCTCAGTCGAGGGCTTAAAAAAACAGACTTAGCCCACATTCAAACAAATGAAAAATTTCCTGTGCCTTGAAGAGGTGTAAACCCTACCATTCCTAGCACATAATTGAGCGGAGTTGATACCGATAGATTCACCAACGAATATTCTATCCATTGACGTATCATACACACATTTTGGCATTCATATGATATTTATTTTTTAATTACTTCTAAAACTTATACTTAGAAAACCACACTGCAACTTCGAAGCAGCTCAAAGAAAAATCCGCAGAGTTAAAAATACACAGCCAAAAAATTCTTAAAAATGCACACATCACATATCGACGTGTCCTCTTCAAAAGGGTATCTTTGGTTTTTCAATTTTTGAAACAATAGAAAAAATTTCTTTACGTGGACAAATATGTGTTTAAAACGATGCTGAAATCGAATGTGGTCACTTTCGCAAAATAATAAATAATTGTATAATGCGAAAAAAATTAACAAAAAAATATGCACATCACACTGCATTTTATGTAGATCATGCTCATATATATATATATATTTTAAATTATTAATGCAAGATTGAATTACTCTACGTGGACACGAGCCACTTATTAGCTTCTTCAAATTTTTAAGGTCACACAATTCATTAAATGCAAAAATTCACACATTAAATGACATCGGAATATTTTTTTAAAAATATCACTATGAAGCCAACATAATATTCTACAATTTGTTTTTTTACTGCAAGTCAAAATTCACATGGCATATATGTGTTTTGAGGGCTTCTATCTAGCACATGAGTAAAAAATCAGGTTTTCATCGCCAAATTTGGCCAAAAAGTGTTACCCATCTTCATGGAATTACCCCTACACAGCATGAACAGTTATCATGTCCCAATGACGCATCATGTCTTTGTGACAAGCGTTCTTCAAAGTTTCGATCTCGTGCCTCAGACTGTGATATCAATTATCGGTTGCGTGTTCAACAGGTTCACCTGAGATTGGTGTTCCAGCTTGCTCCGGTTACCAGGGGCCTATCCCCCGTACGAGTAGACTAGTTAAATTCTGAAGATAGACAATACTAGCCTCTTCTTGCCTTTCTACCATGGACCTCATTGCACTCTTAGGTATAATATTATTTATCCCATTATTCTGCAATCTCATGTTAATAAGCTGTGAAATGTCTTCAAATTTATCAAGAATTACTAATTATCATCCTTAATTATTATTCATATTACAGGTGCTCATACAATCGATCAAGCGCAGTGCACGCTATTCATAACTCGCATCTACAACGAATCCAACATTGACCCTGCCTTTGCTACATCTGTGAAGGTAAACTGCCCAAGCGTTGGTGGCAACAACACCCTCTCGCCCTTAGATGTGGCCACCGCTACCAAATTCGACAAGAAGTATTATAGTGATTTGAGAAGCAAAAGGGGACTTCTCCACTCCGACTAGGAACTGTTTAATGGAGGTTCTACAGATTCTCTGGTTACTACCTACAGTACCGATCAAAACACTTTCTTTACAGACTTCGCAGCTACCATCATCAATATGGGTAATACTGGACCGCTCATTGGCACCAGCAGAGAAATTTGCTTGAACTGCAGGACTACTAATATATGGCTACGAAGATTGTATTCTACTTGAAAAATTGTATGATCCATACTTTTCGGATCATGTTTCATTTGTAACAAGTTCACTGTCATAGCTCAATAAACTGAAATTCGATGATATTGATATGTTCTGATTGTCAAGAGACATTCGAGGAATGAATTGTAGAAGTAACAAAGGATTGAAAGGAAATCTATAAGTAGGAAAGGTTTGAAAAACTAGGAGGGAATATGATTTGAAAAGTTTATTTAATAATACTTATTTTAATTTTGAATTTAATCTAAAATATATTTAATATTCATTTTATTTTTTAAATTTGTTATATAAATTTTGGGTTTATAAATGTTTGTAATTTTTTATATTATATTTTAATATTATATATTTTAAATTTGTTTTATTTAAACTTATGTTCATAAAAGTTACAAATTTCATCCTTTAGACATATGTTTTCACCAAAGACCATGGAGCTTCCTCTTAAAACTAGTGTCAAAGAGATCATCTAGATAAAACAATCAAAGGTTTTGGTTCCTCTTAAGAACTATCTCAAAGAGATGATTTCCATAAAAAAGTTTTATCTGAAATTATCGAAGTTCAAATATAATGCCACGAGTGGAGTTAGAAATGGATGGATCATACTCTTACGAATTCAAATTTTAGAACTTTATTTATAAATTTGAACACTTCACATACCTTATAAGTTTTTCTTGTGAATGGTGTCAAAATCAATTATACTTTTGAAAATTATTATAAGGTTTGCATAGTTTTTAAAGCTATTTTAAAAATTATTATAAGTTTTGCATAGTAACTTTTAAAGCTACATTAGTTGACCAATAAGATAGTCTCTAATTTAAAGTTTAAAATGTTAAACAAATATATTTTGGTAAATCCCTAAAACATTCTTTTGTAATATTTCCATCCATTATGTCCGAAAATTATAATGGAGCTCCTTAAGTCTCTAAGTAAGCTACATCACATGCAAAATCATGGGAAACTATCAAAACACACTCAAAAACCATATACCCCTAAGCAACCAATGGCAAATCGTTATGACTAGCTCTAGCTTTTAACTTAATCACTCCATGACCAAGTCACTAGTCAAGGTTAACCTAACATTTACCCCTTTAAACTTGACTTGGGGTAAATACCAACCTCCCCCAAAATTTTAACCAAGTATCAAGTAATACAACATGCCCTTCCCTTTTTAGTCTACCTAAATCTACATCTAGACTTTTCATAGGTGACTCATCAAACCAGGGGTACACATCCCTAAGTAGGTCTTATAGTCGTATTCCCATTTACGTATGATTAAAACTAACTCCATAAACAAATTCTTTCAGTGAACCAATTAATTCTCAATACTAGAGTGTAATGTTCCTAAAATACATCCTAATTTTTTTTTGCAAGGGTCCTTTTTACAATGATCACTTTTAATGAGACCGTATATCGTTTCCTTTTGGATTTATTTTTAGTAAATTAAATTCAGCACTGCAAAATTTATGATGTTTCTCCATGTTCAATCTTCTTATATTCATGTTCCTTCTTTCACCATTTGCAAAAGTAAATGTTTCATTGTTTTGTCATAAGATTGGTCATTTCTTCACACACTACATGGTCTTAGTTAGTTGTCTATGCTTTCAATTTGATGTCATGTTTATATTTCAAAATTTTCTTTTCATAAGGATAACTCTTACCCTTGTATGGTTATTGGCCCATAAAAGGTTAGCCTTACTTAGCATGTTGGCTAAAAAAATTCTACACTCATTTTCTACTGGAACCTTTCTCCTTGGTCGCTGAGGCACAATGTTTCTTCCCATTTTCTTCTAGATTATATGGTTTAATTTTCATCGTGTTATGCCTTTACCTTTTTATGATGTTAATTTTAATATGCTTCTTTAACATAATTTTATTTGGTTTACTAATTAATATTCATTTGGTGCAGGGATTTAGACATTTTATAAACCTATCATTATGGTTATATGATCATAGCTATACTATATAATACCCAGGTGTTGTAATGTTATACTCAAGGGAGGAATGAACAAGGATATTGACATCCATACCTTATCATTTATTCCTTTCTTAGTATGATTATGGTCGTAACTACCAGATATTGGATGAAAGTGTGACATATCTTATGGTTATCAATGGTCTTTATCATATAACAAACTTAGTCTTTATATTATCGAGAAGGTCTATATGCAACATTTGAACTTTGTATGTTTAATGTATCGTTTGGTGCAGTTTTAATGAATGCCATGTGGAAAGGCATATACGACTAGCTGGTTTCCTTCCACATTGTCAATGCATTGAATGTGGTAGTTGGTATTTTGGTAAACTTTCCCAAGTTACATGATTTTTCATTTGCTCAATTTGACTGTTCTTGAGAGGAGGAGGGAGGAAGGTCGAGGGTTTAACCTCACCCATGGTGACTTGGTGCAAAACTTGTTCCTATCTATGAGTAATAAATGATGTTGAGAAATTGAAAAGCTTCGTGGGTATGCTTGTGATTGGTCAGGCATTGCTTCTTGGGTTTCGTTGGTGTAGAAAACGTAGCTCTAGGTAACCAACTCAGTTTATTACTTGTTTTGTTTTCCTTTGTTTTCATTTTCTACACTTTTGGTTTTGTATACTCATAGAGTACTTACTTGCTTCCCTTCTAGAGGGAAACTAAGGAATGAATAGAATGTGACTTCTTGCAATGGAATAGACCCTGGTAAGTTCTGGTCTTTTATTCACCAATGTCCATCTGAGGTAAGAGCAGTTGAAGGGTCTATTAATGATTTGAGATAATTTGGAAGTTTCATTAAAAAAAGGATTCACCAATTTCCATTCTTTTTTTTTTAAATGATTCATCCATATTCTACAAGATTAAAATATTTTACTCTAAACATCACCAAAATTGTCTTAAAACCTTAGAAATTTAAATATATTTACAAAAATATCACCAAATAGTTTATCGTTTGAAATTTAAGAATTTGTGAGATTTACCAAGGTTTATACTTTAATAAAATTATGGATCCTTGAAAAATGATCCTATCTTGATTCTTGGGTCTGATTTGTATTTGATTGTATCCACTAAACCCATCCATGAATGATAAGTACTTTTTTCCATGCTAGGAATATAGTACTTGGTCAATTGAGGGTAAAGGGAAGTGGTCTTTCATTGTGGATTTGTTGACTTATCTATAATCCACACACACTATCCATTTTCCATTTTGATTAGGAGCAATGACAAGAGGTGAGACCCATTCACTATTAGAAATTGGATAAATTCATCCTACAACTAAAAGTTTTTGTAGTTCTTCCTTAACTCTCTCTTAAGGAAGGGTTTCTTCCTCTTTCAGGTTGTCTAATGAGTTAAAATTCATTCTTTATGTCAATTCCGTATGTACGAAATCGAACAATGAATTCACTAAATAATATTAATTCAATTATTCATGACACTCGCCCAAGATAAAAGAATCATTGGTTAGATTTGGCTTGCTCTAGGGAAGAACTTTAGTTACATGGAAATCATAGACATCTCAAAGAGGTTTGAAAAATATGGGGCTAAGAGCATGAGTCATTGACACAACTCTTATCCAGATCCACTATCTTAGTAACTGATACTAATAGAACTATTTGGACTCTCTGTCCATTAAGAGTGTTTCTTGACGACTATAAACACCCCACCAAATTAAAATAACAAGGGTTGGCTTAATCAATTGAACCATCTACCAAAGGCATATTGTTGATAGGTAAGACATAGTTTAGAGGTCCAACTTCAATTGGCTCCCTCAAGGATACTACTCCCTATTGTGGTGGGTTGTTGAGTGACCCTCCATCTGAATATTTTAGGGAATACAAGGGGATCCCATGAGATTTTCGTTAGAAAAGAAGGAGATCGTAAAACTAATGGACCAAGTGTGATTGAAGATATCATTCTTACCTGAGATAGACACATAATATGATGCAAGAAAGACATTATCAAATCAGTGGGCCAATGGCAACCAAATATATTGTCCTTTGTCTCTTATGGTATCTTTAGACTTGGATCGGGAAAATATCTTCCGTGTTTCACTAGGATGCTTATTGAAAATATTGAATACTTCATATCATGTGTTCTTGTTAATCTAGCACCAATTTATAGAAGCTCATATTTGTTATTGCTTGTTGTGGTCATTATAACTACCTTTGCTAGGAATATTCTATGATAGCAATAGGATAATAGAGCAATACAGTAAAAGAAAAGTAGAAGTAAAACAAACAAGAGAACAATACAAGATATACAACCACCTGCTTGGTTCACTCGATATGGGCTACATCCATAGAGAAACAAGTAGTCCATTTTTTTACTTATTCCCAACAAATTGAAGAGATACAACTTGCAACACATATGTTGCAACCTCCTCTTCAATCTCTCTCAAACTCCACTCAGCCTTAATATAATTCCTTCTCTAAAAGAGAGTTACCTTCTAGGGAAAAAAGACACAAACAAAATCTCTACCATTAGAAATGCAACCTACTGATGAACGATCCATATTTACTATGACTATATTTACATGGAAATCGTAGATTCCTTAGAAACATTGGATAACGATGGGGGCAAGAGTGTGAATTGTGTACACGATTCTCATGGAGATACTATTTGTAGATCTATTGGTAATCAAAGGGGCATTGAGGATCCTCAATAAAGAATCTAGATGAGCAAGGATATGCTTGATCCTATTTGGTAAAAGGAATCATGTAAAATTGACTAACATCCCATCGTAAACATATGAGATATAACCTGAGATGCTTGGGCAAATGCAATATTTGGGGTTTTAGTAGGTTGTAAAACTAAAAGGAATTTGTAATGAGGTTGTTGACTAGGAATAAATTTGTTTAAACGCTTTCTTTAGCATAGTAATCCACTAATGTGAAGAGTCTATCTATTGGTACTGATTATCAAAGACTAATTAGTCCATAGAGATGACAGGATTAAAACCATGGGTAACAAGGAATACTATCCACCCTACTCCAGAGTATTAAATGATTTCGTGGTTGGATCTAAAGTAACTTAGATCCAACGACGTGCAACCACCACACCCAACATTATATCATTTAACATTGCACAACAAGGTACATAGTTCTTACATAAATGCACTGCCTTGCCTTTGCAGTTAGTGCATATGATATATTTGCACCCTTTTTTTCACAAATTTTCTAGCTAAATTCCCACTAAAATTGTTGAAATTGTAGCTTTAGGTTGTTCGAATTGCGTGCTCATGGTTCCCCAAGGTTAATAGAGGTCGTTGAATCCATTTCTATAATCAAATTTTCAATTTAAACAATACAAATCATGATTTACGCAAAAAACATGTTTACCACCATGTTTACATACTTTGTAGCTCTTCTAACTCATAGCACCCATAAACATACAACACCCATAGATTTTTACAATGCACCAAAACATGTATGCTCTTCAGCTTCACACAATGAGCTGAGAGAAATTCCTCCAAAGATGCCAATGTTTCCATACTTGGAAACTCTTCCAACTTAGATTACTCATCAACATACAACACCCGAAGCTTTGTATAGTGCGCCAAGCCTTTGTATCCTCTTCAGCTTCACACAATGAGCTGAGCGAAGAGAACAAAGAGCCTAGATAAGACCAGAGAAGAGAACAAATCAGTTACTATGTTTTTCATCTCCTCTTCATATATATCTATTGTGTGCCTAGAGCATGTTCGATCTTAGGTTATATCAAGGATGGTCAAGTATAAAATTCACTTGCATATATATTTAAATAGTATTACATCTCTTTTATATGTGTAGAGTTTTGCAAAAGCATTGAAGTCTCTCTTCGTAAGTAGTTAATGCCATGCTTTTACAGGTTTTATAATTTGTTAACCAAATGTTAATAAGTTAGAGTAGATCACTTGGCAATACATTGAAAAGCTTTAAAATGTTATATGTTATTTGACCTTAATTGATTCCTTAGATATAATGTTTTGTAAAAGCACACATAACACAAAATTAATTTTTTAGATAACTATTTATAAACTTAAAAAAAAGAGAGAGATTAATTTCCATTTAGATACAACCAAAGATTGTGCTTATTAGTGGAGAATGTTTTACTTTAACATGAATATAAATATTATACTATGCAATGGAGTTTGTTGGAAAAGAAAGTAACTAACATTAACATGAATATAAATATTGTACTATACAATGAAGGTTTTTTTGGAAAACAAAGTAATGAAATTGAGGTTGTTGGAAAACAAATATTTGAGTTCAAAATTTTATTTAAATTATATATAATAGGTAGTCATTATTCTACATTTTTGTATGTTGTATGCTAATATATAAAAAAGATAACCTATTTGACACAATTGAAGCTAATTCAAATTAAGTTGTTGTTCACTACAATTTCGTATGTTGTATGGCAATATATAAAAAAGATAATCTCTTTAATACAAATGAAGCTAACAGAAACATTTTCAAATTACATTGTTGCTCACATTTAAATTTATAGTTTTACACTAAAACACTAAATTATCCTTATCTCTTCCAAGCATTATAGCTTGGAAGGTCTTTTTAAGGGGACTACAACTCTCGATCATGGTGTTGTTGTCCTTTCTTCGTCAAGTTATCTTGTATTTCATATCAATCACAAAGTACCGCTCAATTATTTGGTAGCAGGGTTGGAGATTCAAATGAATAACACTTGTCAAAGTTGTAGTTTTTACCAAATTCTAATTTTGTTTACATTATAAACCAATTTGTGATGGTCTTCCTGGAGTGTTACCCGTATTTGATGGTTAGATGGACCTATGGCGGGCATTTCAACCTTCAAATTCCATAATTGATTGGTAGTAACCCAAAAAATTTGCTACATTTCATTCATTTATTTGTTTGAAAGGGTTGAACATTGTCCTCATGCAAATACAAGTACAATGCAAGAAGGCTCCTTGTATAGGTGTATGTATGATCTCTCATGTCATTTTCTAAAACTTAAAATACTATTAATATTTAAGATTGTCAACTTAAACTTACCTAAGATTCAATGTTGCAAACATAATGAATTCAATACACGGTGTTTCATGTTTCAAGCATGTACTTTACAAGTGAGCACATCTAATAAAGAAAACCCATCCAAATCCCTTCCATGCTATGTCTATATGGGTATTTCTTATAATCTCGATCTCATTTTGTAATTTATTATAATAGCGATTTGATTTTGTAACTTATCAATCTTGTCTTATCAAAATAGATTATAAGACTAGTAATACATTTGCAAATTTTATGTTTACATGTGGGTAGACATTAGATTGAAGGACAGTTTTGGTGTGATTTCGGGCCCATTTTACAACGATACACCACTTTGTGACTTGGTAAATGACACATGTTTTGAATGTGTAATTTAAAGTGCCATGTTTACATGCATGCATACTTTCCATCCTAGGGAATGTGATTGCATACAATATATTTCCCAAACACTCCACAAAGAATATGCCATCTTTCGGTCGGAGAATAAAGCTTCAATTTCTATAATCCAAATTAACTTACAAAACTTAATGATAATAATGTATAATGATTATGTTGGACACAATGGCCACACTGAGAGGGGGGGGTGAATCAATGTGTGAGCAATTTAAACCTTTTTATCTTCAATTAATCAATCATAGTATATCAAGCATCGTGTTATCAATTACATCATCATATGCGTAAGCTAAATCAACCATGAGTCATAAGCACAATCATCACATCAAGAGAGACACAATAATATATGTTCTTTTTTAACCTATGCCCAACAAAATGAAGAGATACAACTTGCACCACATATATTGTAACCTCCTATTCAATCTCTCAAAATTCTCTCTCAAAATCCACTCAGCCTTAATATAATTCCTTCTCTAAAAGAGGTTTACCTTCTAGGGAAAATAGACACAAACATAATCTCTACCATTAGATATGTAATGTACTGATGAACGATCCATATTTAGTATGACTATATTTACATGGAAATCGTAGATGCCTTAGAAAGGTTGGATAACGATGGGGGTAAGAGTGTGATTTTTGTACACAATTCTAATGCAAATATATTGTCTCAGTGCCTAGCACCCACCCATTTACTAGGAACATATTGGCTACCAAATCAACTTATGTGAATATGTTATCTCCATTTAGGTTTAAAAGGCCATTACATAGGGCTTATGGTTAGCTTTGACTTGCTCTAGGGAAGAATTTTAGTTACATGGAAATCATAGACATTTCAAAGAGATTTCACAAGGATGGGGCTAAGAGAATGAGTAATGTGCACAACTCTTATCTATATCCACTATCTTAGTAATTGATACCAATAGAACTATTTGGACTCCCTGTCCACTGAGTGTGTTTTTCCATGACTATAAACACCCCACCAAATTAAAAGAACAAGGGTTGTCTCAATCAACTGAACCATCTACCAAAGGCATATTGTTGATAGGTAGGCCATAGTTCATAGGTCCAAATTCAATTAGTTCCCTCAAGGATACTACTCCTTATTGCGGTGGGTTGTTGAACGACCCTCCATCTGGATATTTTAGGGACTACAAGGGGATCCCATGATATTTTCCGTAGAAAAGAAGGAGATAGTCAAACTAATGTACCAAGTGTGATTGAAGATCTCATTATTGGCTGAGATAGACACATAGTATGAGGTAAGAAAGACAATATCAAATCAGTGGGCCAATGGGAACCAAAGATTTTGTTCTTGGTCCCTTATGGTATCCTTAGACTTGGATCAGGAAAATATATTTTTTGTGTCAATTAACAATTTCAAGAAACAAAACATTCTCTCTGACACTTAATGAAAAAAATGAAGACTTCATATTATGTTTTCTTGTTAATCTAGCAACAATTTATAGAAGCTCATATTAGGATCTGCTTGTTTTGGTCATTGTAACTACCTTTGCTAGGAAGATTCTATGTTAGAAATAGTATAGAAAAGCAATAAAATAAAATAAATGCGAAAATAAAACACATAAAAGCATAGTACAAGAGATACAACAATATATGTGGCTCACTCGATATGGGATACATACACTGAGAAATAGCCAACCCTTCATTTTATTCCGTCCAACAAAATGAAAAGATACAACCTGCAACACATCCATTGCAACCTCGTCTTCAATCTCTCATAATCTCTCTCAAACTCCACCATATCCTTCATATAATTCCCTCTCTAAAAGAGGGTTACCTTCTACATAAAAAATACAAAAACATGATCTCTACCATCGAATATGTAACCTAATGATGAATGATCAATATTAACTATGAAATTACAAAATTTTACAAGGATTTCTTCCATAAAATGCCTTTTAATGCTGATGCTTTTTTACAAGGACATGATTTCTATATGTCTACCTTAGCTATTCTAATCAATATTGCAAAGCACATTTAAGAGAGGGTTTTCAAACAATTAAAGTATTTATAATTTTATTTTTATTGTAAACAAAATTGTACTTTCCAATACTTGATTGCTTGAATTCTTGGAAAATGTTGACAAACTGAATAATTATAGTTGTTAAACTAATTAATGTAATGAATGGTGGAAGATTCATTTGTTTGTTTGGCTAGGGAAACCTAATGAATGTTTGGTGTGGCTACAAAAATGATTGATCACTATACATAAATTCATTTAAAGAATGAAAAATTTCATGGTGGATGGTTTGGTGATGAATATTTTCATGTATCCATATGCATCAGCCATGAAAGGAAAGTTGACACGAGTATGTTTTGTGGATTATTTTGTGATTATGTTTTGTGGAATATTTTGTTTTTCTCTATCATGTAGTTTATGTAAGTGTATTTCCACCATTTAAAATTAAAATACAATTAAATAGAGGCTATGTAGGTTTTTTCCTATTTAGTGGCCATGTTGCTTGGAACTTGATAGAGAAAACAAGCTTATCATCTTAAAGGTTGACTAGAAGGTAGTGTGGGAATGATGTATATAGAATTTTTTGGGAACCCCATGGATTCTCAACTTCAATGGAGTTGACTCAAGGATAGTAATTTCCTCATGTACATGGGCATAATTCCCACACACTTTCATAACATCTATACCCCTAATTCAATTACAGTGATAGTATGACAACAGAGGCTCCTAGACAACCTCTGGAAGAATGATGGATAACTCCAATGACAACCAAAAGTATTGGATTCTATTTGCATGCCCACAACTCACCATATGTCTTCCTAAGAATCCCATATTTCTCACTTCCCCCACTAACTCCAAGCTTGATATTACTTAGGATAATATGAGGTAAATGACTTAGGCTTACAAGAAAAGAATATTCTCTCTCTTTGGCCCCACCCCCTACGCCCGTTTTTTTTCTTTTATTTTGGAATTATAGCTCCCATGCTTGTCATCATTCTATGTCTGCAATTTGTGATTTATTTTATTATTCTTCCATGTACATTTACATATTACATTGTTTGGCTCTTAGATTTCATAATTTATACATTTCCATTTCCATTTGGGGATCAAACTAGGGGTATTACAAGAATCAAGCATGGATGATAGAACTCCTTAATTTTTTTTTTATGGGGTCTAAGTAGGTACTTTATTATGTTGACTTTTAGATGATATCTGGGGAAAGGATTTTATGGTTGAAATCCTTTCTTACAATGCAATTATTGATGGGTGTTGTAAGAAGGGGAAAATGGAGAAGGTGGAAAATCTGATAAACATTTTGAAGAAAGATGGATTGCTTCCAAATTTCTACTTGCGAGAAATTGTTTGCACAATGTTATTGGATTTGTGTAGTATAGAAAGGTTAGCTTTTATATGTTTATAATGAATTCTTGTAGATGAAAGGAAGTCCAAGACATTAATGGAAAGCAGCTAGGCAATAATTGAACATTGGATTTCCTTACTGCTACGAAGATCTTAAGAATATTTTGATGTGACTATAAGATGGGTATTACAATGGTACATTTATTTAATTATAGGTTTAAAGCAGTTGCATGGTAGAGTCAATTATAGTTTACATTCACCTGAATAATTTTAGAATAATTAAGAAATGAACGTAGATGTCCCTTTTAAGAATCTGTACAAGGCACCGGATTTTGATGTAACTTATATTATACCTAAGGTTAAACATTCAGAATAGATAGCCTTCATTAGGGGGAGCTTCATTCTAGACAATTTCATTCCAATTTGAGAAGGTATCAGTTGACCAGATTCCTAGTGCTCAATGTACTTTTCATTAGTATAGATTTTGAGAAGGCTTATGATAGGTTCAAGTGTCCCTTCAACATGGCCATAATCAAGGTCTTGGAGTTCACTCCTTTCTATCCATGTCATGAAAACCCTTTTCTTAGTGGCATCAACATGACTATCTATTAGCAACTACAAATCAAAGGAAGGATATTTTCATGTTCATCCAATAAAGGTGCTCATTAGCTCCAAATCTCTACATAAGGGAAGTTGAGACCTTGGGATATCTAGTATCTCATCATGTGGGTAAATTTCTAAGGAAATATATTCCCCTCTGTAAACTAGGAACCAAATAGCTTGTTAGTGGACATTTTGTAGATGATTATTTTCTCACTATCTTGGAGGAACAAGAATATATGAATAACATGATAGCTTGGACCAATATATTTTGCACTACCTTAAGGTCCCTAATTCAATGGGGAAAGAGACGAAAACCTCTTACTTGGTCATCTTAGCAAGGTTGGTCATAGATCCAACTGGGCCATATTTTTATGTTTATGGGCATTCCCTTTCAAGCCTCCCTAAGTGTTTTGCAGGGCATGGTTATATAGTGAGTTGAAAAAATACTGATAAATGGTTAACCAAGCTTATGTCTTTGGTTGCTATGTTCCAAATTTGCGTTAAGATTCTAGCAACTAGCCATGTCTATTATTCCTCACATTGGGTTCCCTGTACTTACGCTTATCAACAACTCAACAAATTTCTTTGTAGCTTTCTTTGGGTGAATATAGAGAGAGGTAAGAGATTTCACCATATTAATTACAACATATATTGCACTCCCAGAGACTAGGGATGATGGGAATTAATAGAATCGACACTCAAGCCAACATCGTGTGACAAATTGGTTATCAGTGCATTAGAAGGGCATGAAATTTTGGAAGGGTATTAGAAGGACATGAAAGTTTGGAAGTTTTCAAAGATACTTTAATTTTCCAAAGGAGACATAGGCAAGACAATGTGGTCAAGATTCAACTTACAAACGATTATTTTTACCTCATCTAGTGCCAAGGTGAAAGAAACATTGTTTACTAGAGTATATGGAAGGCCTATGACATTGTTAAGTTTTATCTGAATTGGAAAGGCCAAGGTTTTAGGCTTGGTTTTCCCTTTAATCATCATTCCTTACACTGTTAAACCATAGTTCTCCATTGAGCTAAAGTATTGGATTTAATACAACCTAACCTCAACACATTCAAAGGCCTTTTTTATGCCCATATTATGAATTGGGTTCTATGTCCCATATTAAAAGAAAAATATCATGTTGGTCAATCCCAACAAACCTTTTTTTTAATGAATCAAGGAGATCATTTTTTATTATCTCTGCATGAACTAGTCCTTCAAATTTTAGTATCCTTAAATATGTTGGAAGCATTTAGCCTGGAACAAGATCGAGTTCTTAGAGAATCACAAGTTGTTGGATAGTCACTGGTTGGCCCTTTCTAATGAATAACATAATATTTTCCTTGACATGTATCATCATAGCTTAGATCTCTTATTTATATATTTATGCTCTAAATGTCACTTTTTGGATACTCATGAGAAGAATTTACTCACACTTTCTGAAAGAATTCCATAGTCACTATTTTAGAATCTTTGACTTACAACCTAATGTAAGAGTGCAAACAATAAATGAAACCCAAGCAGCATTGAAGTTTTCAAACCAGTGGAGACATGGCCACCACAATGTAAGCACTAGGTGTTAAACTTTAGCATTCCATGTGGAACCCCATTGCATGCGTTCTTTCCATTCTTTAATATCACATCTCTATAGAAAATGATCAAATATCATGAGGCAAGGAGGATCATGAGAAATGTAGGTATGCTTAGAGGAGCATTTGTAAAAGGAAATACTTAAAGAGGAGTTGTGCATGGTAAATTCAATGAATGTCAATCTTGTGCCTTCCATGCCAGTAGTAGAGTTTGTGTAGCAGTGTTGTGTCACCCTAAAATTGTAATAGTGCAGTTCTTTTGTTTACAATAGAGAACCAATGTTCTTAATGTGTTATTTTTACACATTGGTAGGATCCTATGTATGTAGAAAGGTGGCCTTTAACTTGTTGTGTTGGAATTATTGGATACCTACACAAAACTCGTTTTCCTTTGATAGAGTTATGTGTTCTAGATAGAGAGAGTGTTATAGATTGGTCCTTTCTTGCATCACCATGTAAACATACACTTTCCATAATGAGTGTACTCATCCCACTCTCCAATATTGAAGGTTTGTATTATATTGCATTTTTTGTTTCTCATTAGCTTTAAATTGTGCAACATATATGTTATGAACTTGCAATCCATTTTGAATATTGGAATCCATCAACAAAAGATGTTAACATCATACATTATAAAAAAACCTTGATTGAACCACCCTTATACCACTCAAACAAAACGACATAGCAAGCTCCTCGTAGTACTTGTTTCAATATTCTCTTTTTCACTTCATTGCACCTACTTTACTTCCCATTTTTTCCTTTCAGTGTATCTTATTAATATTTATAAGAATGATGGATGGTTATTAAGGTTCATTGAAAAAATTATTTATATGATTTTAAGAGAAGCTTATGCATTATAAAATTATTTTGATTGAAAATAATTTATACATAGGAAAAGTTTTAAAATAAGCATTTCTCAATAAATCTAATTTTGATGAGTTAAAAAATAAAATTATTTATTATAGAAGTATTAATGTATATGTTAGAGAGGTATATCTCCCTACCAGGCTTGGAAGATGGGCGGGTTGGAAGAGATAGGAGGTGGTGATAAGTGGTGAAGATGATTTGGAGGAGGTGGACTATTTAGCAGATCCACTGAAGGGGCATAAGATTTGGGCCAACTTGAAAGTGGAAATTTATATCAGAGGTGAAGAGGTTTAGTATAAAATTATATCTCAATTCTTTAGACTTGGGTAAATGTAGAGGTTTAATTTGGTTTAAGAGAAATGCTATGACAATGCCAACTATATTTAGTTTGTTATTAACTTCATTTACATTTAATATTTGATTTCCTATTTGTGATATTTGGGATTTTAAAGTTCACCTTTCCTTGGCCTTCTTTGTGATGGTACTCATTGTACAAAGCTAGGTTTACATTATGGAAAAACTTTAGTCCATACATTTTCCTTGAAGATATTTCCCATAACACCAATTTGATTTTAGTTTCCTTTTTTCAATCATTTCGCCTTCCAACAAAAACCTATCGCAATATTATTGCACTCTTATTTGAGGCAATTGCTAGTTATTTTTATCCTTGAAAATTGATTGTAAACCAAAATTAAATACAAACAAATAACAAAACAACAAACTGCATAATAATACAACAAAAAATACATTTTTTTGAAAAACTAAAAAGTCAGCTGTGAACAACAATATTATTCAGAATCGTCCAATTGCTCCAATTGGGCTTATGAGGGTTCAAAAACTATTTCTGGTTAATTCAGAGCGTATACCACAAGTTCCCCGTGGTATAAAATTTGTCATCCGTGATCAACTTGCATTAATGGAAATCCAATCAATTAACACCCGTCCCAATAAAATTTAAATACCTAAACACCTGCATTAATGGAAATCTAACGAACTATAAAATTTAAATAACTGCATTAATGGAAATCCAACTAAGTAGCACCAGTCACAATAAAATTTAAAATTCATAATTTGTATATGGGAAATTTCAAATGTGCTCGTCAAATTGTTGACCACTGAAATTAAATAAGCTTCGCCGCTGATGTGTCTATTCCAAGTCCACCTCTATTTAATAGGTAAAGTTTATAAAAAACAGATATATGGGCATCAATTTTAATAAATTGCTGGGGGCCTAACAACTATTCAGTAGGTCACGGGCTACTTGAACAACCATTCAACTCACCACGCATACATTATATATTCCAGTGTTCCACTGTCTTTCATAATAACCTCAACTTCTATAAACTCCAGCTTATCATCTCCCTGGTTATTTGCATTTTATCAAAAGCTCTCCAATCCCCTTAAACGGCCGTCTTAATTCTCATGGATTGCTAGTTTTTATGGACTACCTGTAGTAGCAGGTGGACTACCAGTAGTAGCAGGAGAAAAAGAGCTTAACTTTTCTTGCTGAAGGCTCAACGGGCCACCATTATTCGTCTTAGAGCTCAAGGTGTGTGATGGGTTAGAACTCTACTCCTCTATGAATTACTTCTTTAGTTGTATTGATAAACGCTAGCATAGATCTTAGGCCCTAATTTATTAAGCTCTGCAAACTTTTGGGTGTTTAAACCCTGATTTATTAATCTCTGGATACTTTTGGGTGTTTAAAGGCTTAATGTTTATACGTCAAACATTTCTTGAGCCGGGTAAACTTTTCTGTTTTTGAATTTTTTAGGGTTAAAATTGATTTATGATAGTTTGTGATAATTTTTTCGTGACTTAGGTTGTTTAATGTTTGTGTTTGTTGATTCAGTGCAACCATTGAAGACTTGAAGATCATGGACAGGGTTATTCAAAGGGGTGAAAGAGGACCCTTCAATGTGGTCAAATATCCAACTGGGTTGGATGAAATGTTATATGATCTTGAAACCACTGTGTTATTGAAACAACAACAAAGTGAGAAAACTCTGTTTTTTTGGATCATGGACTTGGGTGGAATAGGAAAGACAACGTTCCTGACAGAACTTGTCAACCATAAATTATGAGATTACTGCGGATCCTGTTTTTTCTATCTCTCTTAAGAGCTTGATCTGATTAGATCGATAAATAGATCATATCGATGAAGATAGTGAGATATTTAAAAACATCTTAGATCTGGCCACGCTCTCATAATTTTAGATGATGTAGATCATTTCAAACCACATGATGCATTTTTGTAAATGAAGAATATCCTTCTCTCAGATAGCTTATTCTTAGTTACATATAATGATAAACATGTTCTCACTACACACTGTTTGAGTATTTGGTGGATGAGTTGTTAATGGCCTGTGATGGATTGCCCTTATCTTCTAGAGTGCCTGGGGTGCTCATTTGTTGAGGGAATGACAAATCTTATTGGGAAGATTGGTTGGGTAGACTTAACCAAGTAAAGTTTCCATTGAAATACATAATAGATTTAAAACTAGTTATGATATGGCAAGAGTATGATAATAAGAATCATGCTTTCTTTCAGCTTCATCCATTTCAAAGATTTAAATATCAATATCGGGTGGATAAATTCTAAACGACTGTGATGGCTTGTCTTTATTTTTGGAAGTTGTTGGGTATTGCTTTGAGGAGAGAATAACAAATCTTAGTGGCAGATGAGTGGGATAGACTTCAACAAATGAAAGTTTCCACCAAGATATGTATGGATTAGGGTGTGAAGGTTATTTTTGGGGCTTCAGTAATTAGAGAACAATTTTCTTGTGGAGGTGGACAGTGAAAATATGTTAAGAATGCATGAGAACCTTTAACATTTGGAAAGAGATGTTGCTAATCATGAAAAGTCTTGAGGTTTGATCAAGTAAAGCCTCGAGGCTTGTCACAGCAGTCTTTCACATCCATTATTGATTTCTTACAGCCTGTAGGTATCATCTCAGCTTGTATTATCAGGCTTCATGTTCAGGAATACCTAACAAAATAGTCTTTTCAGCAATTGCTCTTGTATTCCTTATGCATCCCTGTAATGTTGGTGATCAGTTTGTTGTTCATAGTGTTCAGTCCAGGGAAGATTGCAAAGAGTAAGCAATTTTTTTAATATTTTGTTTGTGGCTTGAGGCAATGATTCTTTTCTATGGTTATGCTGCAGAATATTCATGGACCAAGAGCAGCACCATCAATAATATGAAATCTCATCTTGCCATGTTTGGCTACTACTAATGAGTATTACACATTTCGTTAGAAATGAATGTTCTTACACTAGTTTTGCTGTGGTATGACAATGAGGAAATCTACTATCCGAACTTAGCATTAGCCACATATCTCATTAGCAATTTTCATGGCAGTACATATGGATTATGCTGTGGAGTTCATTGTGGATGTTTCTACTTGAATTGAAATAATTGGTGCACTAAGGAGATGATATCAAAGTAACTAAGTTAATCTTTCATTTGTTTGGTTTATGAATGTTTGGTATTTTAGTTCCAAATGCGCTATTGCTTCAGAATAAATAGACACAGTTCACTTTTTTTTTGTAATTTTATTTAATTCAATGCTAATTTACCGTCATAAAAGTCGCATGGCATTACATAAAATCGTTTTAAGCGAGTCTAATTTTGCTGTTATCTGGAAAACAAGCCACACCACATCACAGAGACCCAAAGTATGGTGTGATTTTGTAGAATGCTGGAACTGGCCCTGTATATGCAGCACACAATGAACCATTTGAACATGGTTGAGAAATTAAATTGAGGATCTGAACTGTGTTGAAGATGAAAATTTGTGAAGAGCTGGAAATTAAATTAAATTTAAGAGCAGCTGGAAATTATCCTAATGGGCTCTGGGATGCTTTTTTGAAGTGCTTTCCCAGAAACTCATTTCTGAATTTAACCAGACCAGGGAATTGAGAAGTCTCTCTAATGCTTTAATTTGCACCTGGTGAAAGGCGAGCAGTATGGTTTGGGTTGTTGCCACCAACGATAATGGACTAACAGGGGCAGTTTATCTCTTGCTCCTCTCACCAGGTCAAGGTCGAGTCAACCTGGATTACGGATTCGCTCACGTATTATCGAGATAAATTGTATATGTCATTATGCGATTCAATTTCCACCATCTGCTCCTCGTTTGAAACCCAACTGGCAGAGGCTCCATGTACTTACTTGAGCGAAGCAAACTTATTCGAACTGCCAAAGGCTCTAATCCTCGTTTGTTTGTTTATTTGGTATCTCAAGAGGTTTATGTCAAGTTTGTTGATTTTGTTATAAATCTACAAATAAGATTTCATGGTAATGCTGATATGTAAAGTTTAAAACTAGCATTGATCTATGTTAGCTCTAAATTTATTAAGCACGGAGAGGGATCAAATTCCTTGAGGTGCAAACCTTTTTCAGATAGCAAAATTTGAGGAAAACTTTATACTTCAAAAGATTTGATTCCTTTAGGTGCCTTGGTAGATAGTTAAGATGCATATATACTAGTTTAGTATCTAAATCCTTGTATATGCTCAAATCCCTCCTATGTAAGTCTCTGATTTAGTGATGGCTCAACAGCTAAATAGCATAGCAAGAAATATCCAAGTTTCATTAATTTGGTTAGTTTTATTAATTAACTGAAATTAATCTCTTTGGTTTTGAATTTTACATTAAAGTTAACATTGAATTTTTATTTACTTAATATTTTATTGTTTTATTAAATAACCACATCTCAGCTCTACATCTACATTGAGTATGGAATTACTCTTCTCCCTCCAACTAAGCTAAGCCTCTCTATACAAAAACTAATATTCCTCTTGTTTTACGATCCTATTCTCTATCATTCATATGATGGCATTGCCTAATTTGGAAATGACCCAGTGCAGATCCAAAAATATACATTTTCTTTTGCTTAAAAAAGAGAGGTTAAATGCTCACTTGTGCTTGCTCGTTGAAACCAAAAAAGTTGATGTCCTAATCGCCGTGAGGGTAGATATGTTGTTGTTCTGTACATAAACGGACTAAATCTCATTCTCCTTTCAACTACTTTATGGAATCTAGTAGATGTTATTCTGTGCATAAATGTTGTTGCTGTTACAGAATCTCATTCTCCAACCATTACTCAACTAGTTTCTGGACTGAATCTCGACTAACAGTATATTGTGATCCTAAACTGAGAATATACATACAAGTTGTTGTTTTGTTATCAGTTGTGACTCTAAACTGATAATTTTCATATAATTCATTATTGTTCTGTGCACTGCATACAAATAGCGTTCTATTATATGTATACAACTTATTTCTGATTGAGATGAAGTAAAATGAAACAATAAAAATTCCAGTTGTTATATAGACATCCAACTCATATACGTGTCAGCGTTTATCATGTGATGTCAAGCTCTTCTTATTTTGTGCAATAAGCACAAACAAACAGACATGTTCATAAATAAAAAACCATCACTGGCTATAGTTCTCTTATCAATAAAATTTTCCAGTATATGCAGATAAATAGTTGAGGCTTGTAGTAAGCCATCACAGTTTATTTTAAAATTATAAAAATACTCAATAGAATAGCTCTTTCTATGCTTATTTTGTGGATCATAAAATTTATTTCTTATTTTCATAATTGAAGTTTGCCTGTTGTCTCTAGATCCTGGTTCAGGAGAGAGTAATATGAAACAGAGAGCTCTGTAATCGTTAAATCTCATTTAATAAAACAAACAGAGATTTTGTTTGGCAGTGGAATTCTCATTGTTATGAAGGGTGCTTTCTACAGGCCCAATTTGAATGTATATTCTGAATGTTTTCATGATAATTGTTTGATTGTAAAAATCAAATGAATTCTTAGTCCTCACTTTTATTACCAAAGATTTTGAAATAGCATATCAGTGAAGTATCTCAACTGAAAAGAGAGCAAACGATGCTTGCGCTTCTATGAATTTGGATCCCTCAAGATGGATCTATGTTGGTGTTGGTGTTGACTGTGTATACTATAGTTTTATTTTTATTGCCAAAGTTTTTTTTTTAAGTTTAAGGAAATTAAATAGCATATGATTTAATGAGCATTCTCAAGTGAAAAGAGCAAAACGTGAAGAATGTTTGCACTTCTACAGATTGAATCCATTTCAAATGCTTAATAAATATGGATTTTGAGGTGAACTTACACTAGTGTATGACCATGTGCATACTATCATTCTGTGTTTATTACATTTATTGATATTCTGCAAATCTCAAGTGCAAGTACTGTTACTTTGATTCACTCATTTCAGATTTTGTACAACACTGTATGCCTGGTAAAATCTCTGATTTTCTTGCTCTGTTAGTTGTTTTTAATTCTTCTGTTAGTCCTGCTGAATTCATTGTTGGCAGGCAATCAAGGCATGGAAGATGGCACAGGTTCAATGTTACTTTGATTCACTCATTTCAGATTTTGTAAAACACTGTATGCATGGTAAAATCTCTGATTTTGTTGCTCTGTTAGTTGTTTTTAATTCTCCTGTTACTCCTGCTGAATTCATTGTTGGCAGGCAATCAAGGCATGGAAGATGGCACAGTTCAATGTGTAAAAGGTGCGGTGATAACCTTTGTGAAGAGTTTCCCTATCTAATTCGAATATTGTCATTCAACCTTTGTATTTTGGATCAATACTAGTGTTAAATGAATGACTGGTGCAAATTTTTCCGTTCCATAGCCGACTCGGATTATATTCAAATAATTGTAATTGATCTGCTGTTTATCCAATTTGGTATTTACAATCAATGTAAAAATAAATTAAACTTTAATTAATTAAATCTCAAACTTAATTATCTTACCACCATTATTGTTCCATCATGAGTGTGCAAGTTTGGGTGTGATATCTGCACTAAGACGTCTTATGAAAATTTATCACTGTTTTTAAAGTTTATTCCATTTTGCTAGGTAAGCAACATATACAAGCACCATCTTTATTTAATTGAGTTTCTTTTAACTTTATTTGGTTGGATTAAATTCTTGAAGTTGGTCTCGATACAAAGTTTATTTAAAAAAATTATAATGATTTTAAATAGTACAATATATTTAAAGATAAAAATATATTTATTAACTCATATTCAAGAGGGATTAAGAGGTTTTTTTCCTTGTAGGCTTTATCATAGGTGTTTGGTGATAGGTGGCTAGATTTTTTTTTCATGGATGATGAAGCCCTTAGATGATTGTTTCATGGATTTAATTGTGCTAGTAGCTATGGCACAAGATCTTTTCATGGTGTTTGGATTGCTTTTTATGTTCTCATATTAGATCTTGGCATTCTTGGAGTGCATCTTGCTTGAACATTTTTTAACACTTTGTGTATTCATGGATTGGGAATCCATTAACTTTGGGGTCTACTTAAGTTTTGAGAAGTCTTAGTAAATGTTATTTCGATGAAACATTACCCATGGATAATTTTACAAGGGTATGAGTCTTCCTAGATGGTGCATCTCACTCACACATTGCTTGTTCATGACATATTGTTCACTTGTGGATAGAGCTCTTTTCTTCATGGCATAAATCTTCCTATCTTGTACAACGTTTTGCTTATTTGTAATACTCCAAAACTTCGTAAAAATTTAAAATTTTTCATAACATAAAATGTTTGTAGTCGTCGCTACCCACGAACAATTAATTGCTAACGGTTACTTTAACAGTTTTAAACTAGAACTGATTCTTTTGTTAATATCTAGTTTTGGATACTTATTTGTTTGTTTATGTAATTCATTGTTAAGGATTTGATTTAGCATTATATGATTTGGAATAACAGGAATTGAAACATCCGTTAATTACTAGTGCTAAGTTTGTTTTACTGTTTTATGAAAGTAGGAAGGAAATACAATTGACATTGAGGCTTACTTAGCTTTTTAACTAATGCATTGAAGTGATGCTTCTTTTACAAGTCCTTTACATGTAAAACCTTTTGACACAAGTTTCCAGATCGAGATTATTATCTCAATTAGCATAAAATATAATGCTAGTAAATTTATTTATTTTATAGCTTTGAGCATTAAATGAGGTATCGTTGATCTGTATTTATATTCTAAATAGTTTCTGGTAAACATAAGTGTTAATAAACTGATCATAGTCTAGATACTCTTTCATTTCGCTACCTACAGTGTTTTGCCATTTTATTTCGGGAATCATTCCTATGGAAGTTTATTTTCCGAAAATGGAACTTCTCCAATTCTTCTACAAATTCATCGACTTTCTTAACTCTTGAGAACTTATAGCTTCCCAACCTGAATGGTAAGGGAGGATAAGTTGCCTTCTTATGTTCAAATAAAAAACTCCCTATGCCATCTAAGAAGACCTGCCTGACTGCTTCCTTGTGTACCACATAATCAGTGGCATATTTTGGAAGTAGTGAAGGTGTTCTGGAGCATCCATACATTCTGATATACAGTTCATCCTCCGTTAAGTAGTAATTCACATATTCTTCAATAACCTGCAACGCTTCTTCCAACATGCAATTGCATTGTTTTAAGAAAATCAATGTATAGAATGGCATAATGAAGTGTTCACACACTTCTCTATAGTGACTATGGTACTTATGTGCCCACAGTGGCTTGTAGGTTGAGTAGACTGGTGTTCTATCTCGGTCCCAAATACACCTCAGGTTTGGGAAGGGTTGGTTGCACAGTATGCAATCAATCAGTATGAAGCTCATGTAGAACTCTGATTTTTTCTGGGACGCCCCTCCCAAGGCTGAAGCAATGCAAGCCGAGAAGCTGTCTGATATAATGTTCACCCAGTTGAACACGGTCCCTTGGGTTGCAACATAGAAGATGATAGGAACCCAACCCAACTTAAAACTTTTACCGTGGGCTCTCCTGAAAATCCTGTTCAGCATTAAGGCAATGAACCTATAAAGGGTCCTTAATGTGGCAGTGTTATATTCTCTTGATGGCCTAGTTCTGAAACTCTTGCCAGGTACCAGCATTCTTTTCAATGTCTCAACTAGGTCCAGGTTAATTTTCTTTAGCCAGTCTTCAGTCAAGTATACCTAAGCTTTCGGTAAGTGGTAGGCTAGTGATACGTAACCAGGGCTATAAGCAGCATAACCCTGTTTATCAACGTTGGCCAAAATCATGGTAGTTACGTCTGCCCTGGGTAGAATCCATCCAATCACCTCTGAGCACGGGAAAAGCTCAGGTTTGGTAGCAACCCTCATCAAAGCAGATCTCTCTATATTTGCATATATAGTTTCTTCCTCAAAACCTGTGTCAGTTACCTCTCGATGTGTTATCAGTTTGTAGATTTCCCCCCATTTATATTCAGGTTCCACACCCACTATGCATCTGGTGTCTTTGTAAGTGTATTCAACCCTGGTGACAATTTCAACATCGAGTTCCTCTTCCACTATAGGGGCTTTCCTTTTCTGCCTTTTAGACATCTCGTATTCGGAAAGATTTCCCTGTCATACACAAAAATATTTTAGGTCTTGTGTAGCCATTTCCAAATAATATTCAAAGAATGGAGACAAAACTACATGAGCATTTACTTCGGTCATGTTAGTCATGATTGAATCTACAAAAAAAATACATAAACGAAATTTAACTACCGAATGTTCCTGCACGAAAACAAATCTGCAAAAAGAACTAAATCTTGCCCATGACTAAAAATTTGCGTAATCAACTCATACCATCATGGCCTCGCTAAGAAGAAAATCCTCCTCTCCGCCCGTCAAGGAAAACAGTCTCAAACTACACCCTCGACGCTATGATTCCAAGAAAAATGTGCTATTCCCAATCTCATCCTAAACGGGATGTAACCTCAAAAGCCACTACCATACTCCCATATAGGTGAGCGATCCAAAAGGCTGGAAAAACCACACTCCCGGTACCTCGAAGTAAAACAAGAAAATGCCTTCCTCTGCAAACTAACAGGGAACTACCCTTCTCGGATGGCCATACACAGACTGGGGGAAACTGGTGCAGACAGCGTAACGCTCGTCTGCACCGGTTTCCCAAACAGCCGGGTGCGGTTCGCAAACTCATAACAGCAGCGAATTTAATTATTCAGCAAACAAAAACCTCCTACCGGACAGCCATACCGTCTACATGAACTTTATAAGCGCTGAAAAACGTAAACCTAGGTATTCATTAACCGCAGAGGTGGGAACTAACCAAGGGAGACAACCCCAGTTCAACAATTCGAAAGGAAGAGGTAGAAACGAGAATAACTGCCTACTTGGCAAGGCGCTGTGCAACTGGCGAGAAGAATCCATAAACTTCCACGGCGATGCCACATAGGAAAGGGTTATCGACAGCGAGTACAATGTCATGTTCGACACGACAACGACAGTGCAGGCACAGGTTCACAGGAATAATAATAGAAAAAATAAACCCCAATCCTCCAATATATACATCCCGATGAAACAAACAATCGACGGGAAAACATGACCATTGGGCGACAAAATGACTAGGGGATCGGTGATCATGTCAACTGCTTCTCCGCAATGGTGGATGATGAAACAACTACGAGATCTGCAGTGTCAAACGAAGCATCGGCAAGAGAAATAAATAAAACACTTCGCATTGGAGTTCACCAGACTAAGACCTCGGACCAATAGTTGGTTGAAGTGCCGCAACAGCGGAAACCGTAAAAACACCGAGTTTTGCAGACCAGTCAAAATCAGAGGTAAAACAAACATGACTTAAGCGAAAAAGATCAGCCAAGCGGCAAACATAATCAAACTAAATCGGAAGAATAGTGCCTTCTAGAGCCGCAACGGTGGAAGCTTCAAGACTGCGGTCTTGCGAATCCAAACAGGCAGGGATAGAAAAAAATCAACACAACCATCGAGGGGCTCGCAATACATCATCCGCAACGGCGGAAACTATAGAGACAAAAAGTTTCAACGGTATTCCAATAAGGCCACCGATAATGAGAAAAATAAAAATAAAGCATATCGAGAGGCAAGTACACCTTGGATCGGACTGTCTTTCAATTGCATCTCCGCAATGGCGGGTGCGTAGTTAACTGCATTTCCGATTTATAGTCTCAACAACTTTCGACGGTAGGGTAAGAAATCCATGTAAGCTGTAGAACAACATTGGCATAAAGATATTCCTTGAACAAACATCAGTAAAATCAAGCAAACCCAAAACGTTGAGTAAAACAAGATAAAAAGGGGGGTCCCGAATTTTTTTATAATTTTGGGAAATTGTTGCAGCTGCAACAATTTCATTCACTCAGAATGTTCACAAGTCAAGAATGAGTAGCTTCAGCTGTCTTCAATGGAAAGTTTTATTAGCATGCCTAGGTCTTTTGGGTCAGTTTTCACTTAATGAGCCACCTGCTCTTGTTCCACTTTCTTGGAGAAAATGACCACAAAAATAAGGAAGTTGCCTCCTACAACAGCTAGAAGTAGTTTGAGGATGCTGCCAAGTGTCAATCTGCTCTCAACCCAACCTACTCCACCAAGTGACCAGTAAAACACTCATTTAACAGCTTCCTTAAGCTGTTGTCTCATTTTTCATTTATTAATTAATAAAATATTCAGCAATTACATTCAATTATCCTTGACCCCACTTGGTCATTGATTACAAACTTTATAATAAAATATAACATGTTTCTTAAAACATAAAATGTTTTGCAAATTGGGGCATGTGACATACACCCCCCCTTAAATTATAACATCGTCCTCGATATTATTTATTCTTCGTCCTTAGAATTGCTCTGGAACAAAATTGGATATGTAGCCCGCATATGACTCTCCAATTCCTAGGTGGCTTCTTCTGGACTAAAGTGCTTCCATTGCATCTTCACTTGACTAATGGTGCGATTCCGAAGCAAGATATCCCTCCTTTCGAGGATACAATCCGGTTCCACCAAAAAATCTCCTTCGGGTTCCACCTGCACATCATTCCAGTTTATAACATGAGTATCATCATGTACATATTTTTTAAAACAGAAATATGAAAAACATTATGAACCTTCAAATTTGGTAGTAAAGCCAATTGATATGCCACCTGTCCTATTCTGGATAGTATTTCAAAAGGTCCACAATATCGGGGTGCTAACTTAGCACAACTTCCTAATCTCAGAGAACTCTTTTTAGGCCTGATATTAATAAAGACATGTTCACAAACCTCGAACTCTTTTTGAGTTCATTTAAGATTTGCTTGACTTTTTTGTCGATCTTGCGCAACTTTCAAGTTACCTTGCACTTGTTTTACAATTAACTCCATCTCTTTTAATAGTTCAGGTCCTAATACTAACCTGTCAACTGGATTACTCCATGAGATGGGGGTATTGCACTTCCTGCCATACAAAATTTCAAAAGGACTGTATCTTGCTGAAGCTTGGTAGTGGTTGTTATAACCAAACTCTACCAAGTGCAAGTAATCTTCCTATTTACCTGATTGTTCTTTAACATACATTATGAGCATATCTTCCAATACCTAATTCACTCTTTCAGTTTGTCCATCCATCCGGGGATGGAAAGAGGTACTGAAATTTAAAGTAGTATTCAGTCCTTTAAACAAAGACATCCAAAAATTACCCGTAAACTTTGAGTCTCTATCTGAAATTATTACTTTCGGTATCCCATGTAAACAAAAAATTTGTTTAAGGAATATATCAGCAATATTAGCAGCCTTGTAAGTGGTTTTTACAGGTATAAAATGAGCTTCTTTATTAAGTTTATCAATGGCTATCATTATCGAGTCATTCAAATTTTGATTTCTAGGTAGTCCTATAATAAAATCAAGACTGATTATTTCCCACTTCTAGCTAGGGATAGGTAATGGCTGAAGTAACCCGGCTGGATACTAGTGTTCAGTCTTAACTTACTGACATTCAAAGCACTTGGCAATATATTCTGCGAGTTCATTTTTCATGTTTGGCAAAAAAAATCCCTTCTTAACATGGTTATAGTCTTCTGATAACTAGGATGTCCTGAGTAAGGAGTCTTATAAATTTCGTTTAAAATCAGTAACTTAATCTTAGGTACATTAGTCATATACAGTGTGACTTTATATAGTAATAATCATTTTTTGTTTAGACTATACTCTGTAGTTAAACTTTCAGTTAAATTTTATGTTACTTTTGTTTGTAATTTCTGATAATTTTCATCCAATCTCACTCCTTCCTCTAGCTGTCATTCTAAATCTGTTTTATAAGTGCTGATTGCTGCTACAAAATTTAGTTTTTCATTTCTACTTACAGCATCAACAACCTTATTTTTTTTTCCCTTAATATGTTGGATTTCAAAATCATACTCGCTAAGGAAAGCTAGCCACCTAGCTTGCCTTGTGTTTAAGTTAGGTTGATCCAATAAATATTTTAATCATTTATTATCTGTCATTAATATAAAATTTCTTCCTATTAAGTGATGGCGCCACATCTTCAAGGCATGTATGACAGTAGCCAACTCTAATTCGTAGGTCACATAGTTTTTCTCATGAATCTTAAGCTTTCTAGACTCATATACAATGACGTGTCCTTCCTGAGTTAAAACTCCACCTAGACCATCGTTGCATGCGTTAGTACATACTATAAAGTTTTTATTATGATCAACAATTCTTAAGATTGGTGCAGTAGTTAATAATGCTTTTAACATTTTAAAACTATCTTCACACTTTTGACTCCACTCGAATTTCTTCCCTTTCTTCTGTAAAGAAGTTATGGGATTTGCAATTCTTGAAAGCCCCTCGATGAATCTTCGATAATAACCAGTAATTTCCATGAATGACTATACGTCTGTTACGTCATTTGGGACTGGCCATTCTTTGATTGCTTTTATCTTTTCTGGATCAACTGAGATCTCGTCTTTAGTTACTACATGACCCAAGTACTGTATTTTATCCTTAAAGAAATCACACTTACTAAATTTTGCATAAAGCTGATGTCGCAATTCTTGTAAAACAATTTTTAAGTGCTTTTCATGTTCTTCTTTACACTTAGAATAAATTAGAATGTCATCAATGAATACCACCACGAACTTATCAAGGTACTTATGCAATACATTATTCATTAGACACATGAAGACAACTGAGGCATTAGTAAGCTCGAATGGCATAACAACAAACTCATAGTGACCATACTTGGTCCTAAAAGTTGTTTTAAAGATGTCTTCATCTTTGATTCGGACCTGGTGATAACCAGATCGTAAATCAATCTTCGAAAATACAGTCGCTCCACGTAGCAGATCAAACAGATCATCTATACGGGGCAACGAATATATATTTTTAATGGTCATTTTATTAAGTTGACGGTAATCTATACATAAATGTAGAGTATCGTCCTTCTTTTTAACGAAAATAACAGGTGCTCCCCAAGGAGACACACTGGATCTGATATGATTCTTATCATAAGTTCTTTTAACTGTGATTTTAATTCATTTAATTCCAATATATTCATACGATAATGGGCTTTTGAGCTGGGCACTGCACCATGTACCAACTCAATAGTGAAATCTAACTCCCTCTTCGGAGGCAGTCCTGGAATTTATTCCGGAAATACATCCGAATATCTCCTTAGGATTGGAATATCTTCCAGTCTTACCTCATTTTCTTCACTAATTATAGTTACAGCAAAGGCTTTACAACCATTCCGAACAACTCTCTTTAATTGCAAAGCATAGATCTGTCTGATAGCTATATTCCTAGGGAATCCTCTTACGTTTACTGTTTCTCCATCATTATTTACGTAAGTAAAGGTTTCATCGAAACAGTTCAGAACTAATCTATGTTGTTCTAACCAGTCCATACGAATTAACATATAATAGGAACCTAAGGGAAGTACATTAAGTTTCACAGAGGTTTCAAACTGATCCATGTTTACAGTACGATCCTTTACAAAACAAATCACATTTCTTTTTGCGCCAGTAGCTAGCTGAACTAACCATGAGTTTGCAAATTTTTCTACCAATAATTTGAATTTTTCTACTAAATCAGGAGAAATATAACTTAAGCTAGTCCCCGGGTCAATTAAAATAGATATAGGTGTTTGATTCAGCTTACCTTCCACTTCTACCGCGGAGGTTTGATAATCCGCATGCCTGTTTTTCAGTGCTGCGTTGATCATGGGCATTGTCCTTGCTAGATCACCAACAGTCATCTCCTCCGGTACCATATGTAAGTTGCTGACAGTCTTCTTCCGGTTGGGGCAAACTGATGCATAATGAGGACCATTACATTCTCAACATTTTACTGGTTCTTTTCGTTCATTATTCTTGGTGTAATTACTAACATGTTCTTTATTTATAGGGCCATTTGGTGAATTACCTTTATTCCCTTGGAAATTTTTATTAGGAAAATTTCGTGTGGTATTATTCCTAAAACTGTGGTTAAGTACAAAACCTTTCTTACTCTGTTCAAAATTATTAGATCTTTTAGCCTTCCAGTTTGATATACTTTTCTTTTTGTGATTTTGCTCATAGAAAAAATCCACCTTTCGCATAGCCTCCTCTAAGGTTTTTGAATTGTCATATTCAATTCTATCTTTTATATGAAAAGGTAAACCGTTTAAAAACCGTTGTACCTTAGGCTTCTCATCCACAATGTAAGGCACATAACATAGCAGACTTAAGAATTTACTGTTTAATTCTTTCATGTTCAGTATTCCCAGTTTTAGTTCATAAAATTCTTTAGCTCGCTCTTTATAGTATTGCTCTGACAAGAACTTTTTTTAAAAATATTTCTTAAAAGTACTCCAGTTAATGTTCTTTTCCCTAATACCTTTTACTTATTTTAGGTCCTGACACCAAATATCTGCTTTTCCAGTTAGGTTGTAAATGTCCATTCTCTCTTTTAGCTGATTAGTGTAATTGTAAATTTGAAAATATTTCTTCATCCCAGACAACCATGATTCAACCTCTTCTCTCTTCTCAGTTTCACCATTGAAAGTTGGTGGTTTTATTTTCTTAAATTCTCCTGAAATTTCTTCATAAGGCTTAAATTTTCTTTTTCTTGAATGATGATTATCTTCGCTATTATCACTAGTATACTGATAAATCTTCCTATGTGGATCACCATAAATATCAGAGGATGAGCTACTTTCGATTTTAGGCTGTTTAGACTTTTTGTTTTTGTATTGGTAGGACATATCTTCATATTCCATTCGTTTATATTTTTCTTCATTCTGAAATTTTTTTATTAAGATCTGATTCAGCTCCTCTTGAGCTCTCATAATTATTTCATTTTCCTTTTTGATTGTTTCTATCTCAGTTCTTAATTCCTTAACCGTTTGTAATAATCCAGAAGAGTTATTAGTTATTTCTTCTTGAACTAGTTTTCTTCCAGAATTACTTCGTTCAATAAACAGGGACTCTTTATCTGCATATTCCTCAAGTCTTTCCATACCTACAGTTTAGCTCAATATTTTTTTGTTTTTTTTTGGAAATAACTTTCAAAAATAAAAATAATAATTAGTATGCATGCATTTTATTTACTTTTTATCTATGCAGGTTGAGCCACATTCAGTCCTAGTGTCTGAACTTGTGCTCTGATACCACATGTAAAACTAAAAAAATTCGTAAAAATTTAAACATTTTCATATAACATAAAATGTATGTAGTCGTCACTACTTAGGAACAATTAGCTGCTAATGGTTACTTGAACAGTTTTAAACTAGAACTGATTCTTTTGTTAACCTCTAGCTCTACATACTTATTGTTTGTTTTCATAATTCATTGTTAAGGATTTGATTTAGCACGTTATGATTTGGAATAACATGAATTGAAACATCTTTTAATTACTAGTGCTAAGTTTGTTTTACAGTTTTATGAAAGTAGGAAAGAAATTCAGTTGAGATCGAGGCTTACTTAGCTTTTTAGATAATGCAGTGAAATGATGCTTCTTTTACAAGTCCTTTACAGGTAAAACATTTTGACACCAGTTTCCAGATCGAGATTATTATCTCAACTAGCATAAAATATAATGCTAGTAAATTTATTTATTTAACAGATTTGAGCAATAAATGAGGTATCATTGATATATATTTATATTCTAAATAGTTTATGGTAAACATAAGTGTTAATAAACTGATCATAGTCTAGATACTCTTCCATTTCGCTATGACTATAACTTGTTCATTTAATTTTCATCATTATTCAAATTAGGTAAGCTTAGACAACCTAAATCTAGATATAGTCATAAGTTAAATGGTTGTCACTCACACTTAGGAATAAAACCTAGTGCATAGACAGTTTATCAACTGACCTAGAAATTACCAACAAGAAAAACAATAATTTATATCTTTAAATTATAGCAATAAGGATTTTTGTACAAGAATAAAAGGATTATTTTCTATAAAACTATCCAGCTTAACCTTTGTATGATCTCCATTTCACAAGGGGTAAACGAGTTTAAATTCTAATACCTAGACTATCAAAACAAGCTATAAATATTCCCATGTTTGAAAATCTCACATACATATAGGAGTAGGTCTTTTATGAGTTCTTTTTCCAAGTCCAAAGTTCATTATAGCATGATGTTCAATATTCTATCAAGGTTAATATTTTACTTTCATAAATTCTTGCCTAAATCCATGGTTGATAGAAATATAACCCTAGTATAAGCATGGACTTTTCCAAAGGTTATAAAACTTGGATAAATACTTTATTATAGTTTTTATCTTCCTACAAAGCTTGTTAGGGTTTAATATATATATCAAGTGTTAAATGTAAAAAAAAATGTTATAACCATAGCCCTTTTACAACTTGTTAATGTTTGCAGGATTGCTCCGAGAGGTCTTCAAACTATATAATAAAACCCACATTTTGCAAATAAATTCGAGGACAAGTGGTTGAAGTTCATTGATTAGGGTTTTGGTTGACATTGGAAGCAATATAAGACTGCCCTAGAACCCTACAATCGCATTTTTACCTCCTTTTGTTTTCTATGCTATGGAGTGAGGAGCCACAGGCTCATGGCTGCATGGCTTTACAGTCACTCCTTTGACTCTGGTTAGGCCTCCTCGTCGATACGTTCCTCTTCTGTGTAGAGGAACATTTGGCCACTGTTCTTGATTTGAGTGAGAACTCTCCATCACCACTACCCTAGCTCTGCAAATGCCACTCCATTTGTTACCTTGACTCTGCAAAATGCTTCCATCCATACAACGGTGCTGTGAGAGTGGACTTGTTAGAGTGGGCACAGTTCCTGATTGTTTAACTGAGTCTTATTAAAGAGTATTGGGTTCTCTGTCTTACTGCTTGTTTTCTGGTGTGGCCTGACTCTACTGCATCGTGTTTTTAGTTCTCGAGCTGGCACACTTTGTGTTGGGTTTTTTTTGACAGAGCTACCATCAGTTTTCGATGTAGATGCTCTGGTGGCAAGGGTTTGATCTCGTTACCCAGTTTGAGGCCGAGGTCGTTTTCTCCAAGTGAGGTATTTCTTTGGGTTTTATAACAAATTTTCACTTATTCATAAATTAATAACTCTGTCACTGTATACATTTCTCAACTAGTACTTATTATACTTGTGCAGGTTTACAAGTGAAGGGTCTATGTTAGAATTATGTCGTAAAGTCTCCACGCAAGGATCCTAAGTTTCGTATTCAAACTGGTAAGCCTCGGTCTCTCCTGAGGTACTCCTGCACTGGTTGTATGGTGTTTATGATGATACTTCCTGCATGGTTGTTGGGTTCTGCTCAGCCATGGCTACATGGTGATTTGTTTTGGTTTGGAAGGCCATGTGGCCGAGACTGTAATAAGTTGTTTAAGAAAAACTTGAATCCCTAGAGGTTGTATCGCGATGGAAAACCTAGGGCTTTCATGGCCGTAGTTTTTGATTTTAGTAAAGTTATTTTGTATAGGATTTTAAGCCGTGACTTAAGTTGTAAAAAGGCCATTAGGTCGTAACTGATATAGTTTCAGTAAGGGTTAGGGTTTAGATTCTATTTCTATTTTGAAAAAGATTGAAGATTATTGTTTGTACTTATATTTTGATAATTATAAATATATTGTGGTTTAAAGAAGATGATGGTAGTTGTAATATTCTTATCAATTTTGGTTTTTCTTCAAATCTGTTAAATTATCCTAAACAGAGTTTTTATTACTGTAAATTGATATTTATTTTTATTATGTTTAAAAGTAAAATGAAAATGTTTTAGACAGTTAGTTCTTAAAATATAGTTTGATTTTACTGTCAATAATATTTACTTTAGTAAGTAAATATAAAGAAAGGTTGTTTATCCAACCTAAGTTTTTTTACTGTATTTTTTTGGGTTAATTTATGTTGAAAGGTCTTTTTACTTATTTTCTTCGAGTTTATATTTATCACATAGTGTTAACACTGTTTCTTGTAGATAATGTTTTAAATTTTATTTATTCATCTATTCAATGATTATGGTTATATAATGAAGTATGTAAGATTTAATTTCTTTATGGGTGAAATGAATAACCCTTCTCTTAGTAAAATAGGTGGTTCTATTATTTATATTTTACAATTCCTTTAATTAGGTTTTATTTATAAACCCTAGTTTCTCATAGTTTAAAATACATAGTTAGTAATTGATTATAATGTTATTCTAGTTTCATTTTACTTAATTTAATGACGAAGCTATCTTAATAAACTTCTAGCCTTATTTTACTATTTCTTTTATGTTAACCCTACTTATTTACTTTCTGTTTTATAATGTCTTTTAATTACTATAATAATAATAGACTTATAGTAATAAGTCCGTCTACTGTGTAAATACACAGACTAAGTAAATTTATACTTTTAGATCTTTTCCTCAGACTGATCTGTTTATGTTATTCAAAGTACTCTGTCTAAATAAAAACATCTAAAATAGAAAGCAAAAACATATATATGAATAACTCTTATGAAACCTGTAGAAGGTAATAAAACACATTCATGCATACTTCATTCGATTCTTTATCTGAAGTCAATCTAACCTACTGTACTAGAATACTACCTTTAAAAAAGTGTGGAAAAATACATATAGGTATTTTTTTATTATCTATCAGTAAAACTAAAAATTATTCTAATCATTTACCCTAATCTATCTAATCTAGCATTTAACTATCTTTTCACGGTAAAAGTATTTCTTTTAACTACCTCTAGCAGCAACAGAATAGAAACATAACATATTTTTGCTTAAACTCAATCCTTCTAGATAACAGTAAACAGTTAGAAAGCTAGACAAATCAAGTAGAACTTGGAAATGTAGAAGAGGTGACAATAGATTAAGGAACCTGTTCCTTCCAACCAACTCCTAGAGAAAAGATGGACTGCAAATCTTAGGACCTTCGAGCTTGTCTCCTGGTCCACCTGGTAGAAGTACTGGGTGAGAGATGTAGTTTAATAATCCTCTGCAACTCTACTGAGTGTTCACTAGTAAATCAGTTATGTATACAACAATACAAACTCAACTTAGAATAGCTGCGCTAGTTCAGATCTTCAACACTTTTCACTCAAACATACTTCAGCTAGTCCCCTCCATCAAATTTTCTTGTTTACTTCATTCACTCAGAATGTTCACAAGTCAAGAATGAGCAGCCTCAGTTGTCTTCAATGGGAAGTTTTAGTAGCATTCATAGGTCTTTTGGGTCAGTTTTCACTTAATGAGCCACCTGCTTTTGTTCCACTTTCTTAGGGAACATGACCAAAAAATAGGGAAGTTGCCTCCTGCAACATCTAGAAGTAGTTTGAGGATGCTGCCAAGTGTCAATCTACTCTCAACCCAACCTACTCCACTAAGTGACTAGTAAAACACTCATTTAACAACTTCCTTAAGCTGTTGTCTCATCTTTCATTTATTAATTAATAAAATATTCAGTAATTACATTCAATTATCCTTGACCCAATTTGGTCATTGGTTACAAACTTTATAATAAAATATAACGTAATGTTTCTTAAGACATATAATGTTTTACAAATTGGGGGATGTGACATTATTGGTCACTATTCACTCATATAGATGGCACGTGGTGAGTTTTCATTTGAGTACAAGGATCATTTGTATGGTGTGATGGCATTTGGAGGCTCTTCCATGAGAGCGCCCTAGCATGTTTGGTTTGGCATGGTATCTTCATGACACATTACCAATGGAGTGCTTGGCTTATATGGGTATTTTGTTGACATGAGTGTTGGGCCCAGAAATGACCCCTTTTTGACCACTTTTACCTACCTCTTTTTGCCTCATCCTACTCTATTATGAACACTAAATAGATGTTTTTCCTTCACTCAGTCCCTCAATTCATACATGTATGGCTAATCATTGTCTTATTTTATTAATGCTTAATATTGTTGTAATCAGGGCTTTACATCTTGAATTATGTTAACATATGGTGGTTTTATAAAGATAATTCGAGATGTAAAGGATACAGTTGTAGCGAGCTGAACATGCCAAGAGAGGGATGAAAATTCATTTCTGATATGATCTCCATCCATTCCATCATTTCTCAAAGAACGCGGTCCAAGGATACTATTCCACGCGAGTTGTACAAAGGTAGCTGCAACAGGCTGCAACAGATTCGGAGGCAACAGTGCGTCGTTGCTCAAAAATAGCTGAAATCCACGAAGTATCTTCTCAATTGATCATGATCGTCATTTCTGGCTCGAATAACAACCTTCCTATATTTTCTGCTTTCATCTTGCCACGACTGTAACAACTTATCATAATTGGGGCAGCTTGAAGATCAGATATCTTCATGGCTGCCTGATAATAGTGGGAAGATGTTATGATTGTAATTGTATAAATACTGGAAACTATTCCTAGCAAGGGGTTTAAAAATTAATCAAATTTATCGTATCAGCTGTGATTGAGGTTGTGTGCTCATCTGCTATTTTAATACAAGGAGTTTGATTCTTCAGATCTCGACGTTCTAACGTGTGTTACTTCTAGCATCTCTGTGTGAAGGTTGGGCCCGCCTTCCCATAGGGATTGCTGAGTTAATTAGGTATTTTATTTATTCTGTTGTGTGGTTTGGATTTTGTGATAAATTCCTTTATTTACAGTAAGCCTGCAACAGTCATCGATTTGTTGTGTGTTCATTTGAATGATCAGTACTTGCATCCCCTGTAAACTGCAGTGGTGTGGTGTGACAGTCGACTGTGTAGGTTAAATTTCTCTTATGCAACTGTGTGATGGCTCTCACAACCCTATTCATCCCTATTTCTTTCAATTTCTGTTTTCTTTAGATTCCTGCAGTTTATTTCTTTACATTTATACTTGTAGAACTTAATTTTTGTACTTCGAATTTCTAGAATAAGTTGAATTAAGATAGTTGAGATGGATCTTTAGATGGTTTGGTAATTAAGGATTTAACTTTCTGCAAAATTAATCTAGATGTTATTTCCTGAATCTTTTAATTCTAGATTAAGGATTGTAAGAAGGTATTTGTGTTTGCATTCTTAAGAAGGTAAGTTAGATTAAGTAGATTATGGGATGAGTTCGGCTGAACAAGAAAGTAGCGTCATTCATTTACAGCATCAACTACTTAGTGTTTAAAGCATATACAGTGCACATTATCCTTGAAATAAGAGACTTCCCTGGGTTGCCAATTTATATTGAACACTTTGTATGTTGGCTTTAATTAACTTGCATATAGGGTGCCCAACATTTTGGCGTCATTGCTGGGGAGGATAATTATTAGACACTATAGTAGTTGCATCCAGTAATTATATTTATTCATTCTTCTTCATTTTTTAAGTTTGCATGTTTTGGGTTGCATGAATACGAGAAGGGTACAACGTGACAATCTTATAAATCCCAGAACCGCATAGAACACTAACATTGCAGGTGGTCGAGGCCATGGGAGAAATTCAGCATTGGGAAGAAGGACATTCATTGATGACCTAGTTGATAGGACCAATTATTCTACTAGGGCTCGCCATCAGGAAACACCTATTAGAAGAAGCCTAGTTACCCCTGGAGTGGAAACATCAATTTCCACAGTGGAGAACACACGAGGAGCTGCAACACCCTCGGATATCCCTGCAGAGGAAGACAGAGTTAGTACTGCGGGATCAGCTGACCGAGATTTGATTTATCACATTAACGGGAAGGTTGTGACTGAAGAGGAGTGGACACAGATCCATAAAAAATTTAACGATCAGTGGAAGGACGAAGAGGATAAAGTAGAAGAAGATATGAGCAACAAACACGATCTCGAAGATCATGAAGAAGCAATGGGAGAAAATCATCATCACGAGGGTAATTCCCTTCTTGAAGGGACGGTTGCTACACTTCAGTTCCCAATTTAACAGCTAGAGGGGATAGCCCCCATGAAAAATATATCGCCATCGGTGTTGCCTCGCTTTTATGGAAAAGCAGCAGAGGATCCAGATGAATTTCTTTTTGAATTTGACACTCTGTCGCAGCTACGATTACACCACTAACACACAAAATCTGAAACTTTTTCTTGCCACTATGAAGGACAATGCATTACGTTGGTTCATAATCTTGGGAGGGGAAACCGTCACTACTTGGGACCAGATGAAATAAGTGTTCCTAGAGAAATATTAGGAGTATTGCAATACCAAGGACAAGAGAGAAGAACTGTTTAAAATGGTACAAAGGGATGATGAAAGTCTAGAATATTTTGTTGAAAGGATTTTATATAATGTGCAGAGAGATGGACAGACTAATATGGGGTTAGATGTGCTCAAAATAATCCTACTTCGTGGGATTAAGGAATATTTCCTAGACATGTTGAACCTGTTAGGAAAATGGGATATCTCAAAGGAGTCCTTTGAAAATATCATTGAACTGTGCAAAAGATATTCCAAGGGATCTTCTAGGAACAACAAACGGGAGAAATGGGACAAATTAGAATGTGATGTCTTCGACAGAACACAAAATTCATCTAATGGAGGAGCCACCCGGTCAGAAATAGGCAATCACCTTGAAAATTTCAAGACAGAAATGATGAGCTCCATCTCCTCGGAAATAGATGTCCTAAGGGCAAAGCAGAAACAAGTAGTAGAGGATCTCACACTTGGTATATTCTGCCCTAAATGTAGGAAGAACCAACCTCTGAAGGAGTGCCCGCTCGATAAGGTAGAAGTATGTCAGCTATCAAGATGAACCATGACACAAATGAATGTCCTTCACTACCTCAAGTGAAGGCAATTTTGCAGGCATCAACTCCAAATGTGGAACCAGCCTACTTTATTACATAGAAAAAGCCTTGGAAGACTCGAAATCAAGGTATGGCTCCAGACTTGTTTCCATTTTTGAATAACATGAATAATTGGAATAATATGTAGCACATGAATACACAATTCCCTTCATCTTATTCTAACCCTCAATGGTATCCCTCTCAACCTCCGATGCAAAATTTTAACTCCTGGAACCCCTAGACATGGCCACCAAACCAACAAAATTCTTGGTCTCCTGGATGGAGGAACTTCCATCCAGGGAACCAGTTCCCCCATAACCAACCTCCTCAACAGCTTCCACATCAAACATTTCCTCATCAACCGTACCCTCCTCAACAATATCCTCAGTCTTATCAGTAGTCGCAACTGTAACTCTAGAATAATGTTGTCCCCAATATGCTGATATGACCACAACTGCCTACTCAACCTAACCCCAACCCAAATAATAAAGTAGTCCATCAGTTTGAGTCTGCGAACATGCCTACTTACTCCATTACTCCTGTACCTTGCAATGACATCCACTTACGATCAGGGAGGGTAGTGCAGCCTTTGATCATTGAGGATGTTCCAACCTCTGTGCGTGAAGAAAGGATGAACCCACAGTATTTATCCAATACAACGACCCACATTATTGAAGACGATGAACATCCTATTAATATGTTGGTTGAAACACAAAAATACACATTTATCGACACATAACCTACATAATTGATTAGGGAACCACCATACCCTGAAAGATTAATATTACTAAAGGTAGTGGGACAACAACAATTTAACCTCTTAGGAGAGTTAAAAAATATTTATGTTAAAATTCCACTCCTTCAGGCCCTTTAAGATGTACCTATCTATGCCAGAACCGTTCGGGATATGTGTACAAGGAAACCAGGAAGAAAACCCAGGGATCCTCCCACTGTTCATGTCATAGGGAAATTATATGAATTAATAATGGGGAAAACCCTCTTGGCCAAATACGACGATCCTAGGAATCCCACTGTCACTGTGCATATTGGTAGCACACAAATACCCAACGTACTGGTAGACTTAGGCGCAACAATTAACGTCATGACCATTGAAACTGTAAGGAAACTTGGGCTCACTAATATCAGGCCAACTCCTACCGTTTTAGAACTAGCAGATAGATCTACTATTAAACCTGAAGGAATATTGGATGATCTCGTTATCTCAGTTGATTCTTGGGAATATCCTGCCGACTTCTTGGTTTTACAACCTAAGTCGGAGGTAGGAGGACACCCATTAATCCTGGGAAGGCCCTGGTTAGCTACAGCTAATGCTTGCACCAGCTATCGGTATGGGTCTATGACCATATTAGATGGAACCGAGATAAAGAACCTCACTCTCTATCCTCCAGCTCGGCCGAGCCTAGAAGCTGAAACTCCGTTATGGATGGATCTAGAGGAAGAAAAGGGCGTTCAACCATTATTAATGATAGGGAAGGACTTGAATTTTAAAGATGAAACTGAAGACGATGCCATTAATAATTTCATCAGTGAACCCACTTCTGTCAATAAGAAAATTTATCAGATCCTAAATGCTACTCTAGGTGAAGAGGAACAAGAAAATGTCTCAGAGGAGACATTAGTCAGTGACACTCACACAGTTCCAGTGTTGAAAAATTCAAAAAGTGTTCCTGTCGAGGTAGAGTTTGGAAAAACCCTGAATATCAATCTCAGTCTTGCCCCAGATGAACAGGAACGCCTAATCACTCTCTTAAAAAAACACAAGGGGGAATTTTCCTGGGAGTACATAGACATGAAGGGCATCCCTTCTAATCTATGCACCCACCACATTTATATCAAAAGTGATTCCCAACCTGTGTGCCAGCCTCAACGATGAATGAATCCCAATCTTAGGGACATAGTGAAGGAAGAAATTCAGAAACTCTTGGAAGCAAGATTTATATATTCCATTTCAGACAGCGAGTGGGTGTCTCCACTCGTGATAGTACCCAATAAGAATGGTAAATGGAGAGTCTGTGTGGACTATAGAGAGCTGAACAAGGCAACACAGAAAGATCACTTTCCTCTGCCTTTCATCGATCAAGTACTCGACACCTTATCTAGGAAGAATTTTTTCTCCTTCCTGGATGGGTTTAGCGGGTACAATCAAATCCAAATTGCTCCTGAAGACCAGGATAAAACTACCTTCACTTGTCCCTGGGGAACTTTTGCATACAGAGTGCTTCCCTTTGGCTTATGCAATGCACCGACCACTTTTCAAAGAGCTATGATTGGCATCTTTTCAGAATTAGTTAATGATACTATGGAAATTTTCATGGATGATTTTACTCCTTATGGCAAAGACTTTGAAGAAGCATTGAAAAAATTGGAAAAGGTTTTAACTCGCTGTGAGCAGACCCAACTATCTTTGAGCACTGAAAAGTGCCATATGAGGATGAGTGAAGGGATAGTGTTGGCGCATTTTATCTTTGCAGATGGAATCCAGGTAAACCCCTCTAAAATCAAGGTAATAAAAAATATACCTACTCTTGGAACTCAGAAAGAAGTGCGAAGTTTCTTAGGGCATGCTGGATATTACAGAAGATTTATAGAAAACGTTTCCAAATTTTCCTCTCCTTTGTTTTCATTGTTAATGAAGGATGTGCAATTTACTTAGAATGAGGCATGCCATACAACATTTGTTAAACTTAAGGAGAAGCTGTCCATAGATTCCATCCTAAGAGGGCCTAATTAGGCCCTGCCTTTTCACATTTCTTTAGATGCCTCTGATACCGCCATTGGAGCAGTTTTAGGACAATAGGATGGTCAAGCACCTTATGCAGTTTTAAGATGGATCTAAAATTTAAAATAGATCTAGAAGATGGATCTAAAATTTAAAATAGATCTAGGTTAGTGTAGGTTAGTGTATGACTATGTGCATTGTGCATACTTTAATTCTATATTTCTGTATTCATTACCATTTATTGATATTATGTGCATCTTGAATATAAACATTATCGCTTTGAGTGCTCAGGTCAGACTTTGTAAATTTAAATTACTGTATGCCTGGTAAAAACTCTATGATTTGCTCGCTATCTTAGTTTTCCCATTTATCCTGTTGAATTCATTGCTGGAAGGCAAATCAAGGCATGGAATATGATACAGGTTCAATGTGCACAGAGGTGCTATGCTGATAAGATGTGTGAAGAGTTTCCATACTGTAATTCAGACATTGCCATTCAATTTTTGTAATTGGCATCAATGCTACTATCAAAAAATACCACATACTCGAACATATAGACAATAATTCAAACATTGCCATTCAGTTTTTTGTAATTGGCATCAATACTACATGCTGTTACATACATACAATGCTGTAATTTTATCTGTTGACATGACATACTGTTACATAGAGAGAATGTTGCAATTTTGCCTGTTCTAAATTACATTCAAAGAATTATTATTCATCTTGTTTTTACTTGTTTTGATATTTGCATTGAGAGTAGTTTGTGTTTATAGTCTACTATGAAGAAATGTTATCACATTTATTAGGTAACATCTCAAATCCCTTCATAACTTATCAAAAATAAAAAAAGTAATTAAAAAATTATGTTGGTTCATAAAATAAAAAAAATTAAAACCTTGTAACCTAAAGAGATTTAATTTAGTGAGATGTAAACATTCTTTTGATATATAAAAAATTAAGATAAAACAAAATTACACTTCAAAAAAATAAATTTTTGATAGTGTTTAATAAATCCCTATTTAAAATAGATCTATATTGGTTATAATAAATGTAAATATAACTTAAATTTAAATTAATAGATAAACAAAATTAATTATCTTAGAAACTAGCGTTTCATCTTAACATGCAATTTTGCAATGACATTTTTTATAGTTTATTCCATTTTTAGGGTATTAGGGATGGTGAAAGTGTTTGAGAAATGCCAGCTTCCATCCCCAAGTATCTTCAAAGAACTCACACCAAAGGAGCAGAGGATTGAAGAGGCTAAGAAATATTAAAGCTGTGGATGAATCCATTAGAGGAATATTATAGGTCACTTCAGGTGTTACAGAGCCAAGTTGGAACCCCTACATGCAAGTTACAGCTAATGATAGTATGTCATTCATTCATCGCTGAGGGACTGCTTACATTGAATAAACAGAGAGTTGCACATGAATTCTCCCTACGGTTCTTTAGGCCTCAACAACTCAATATCATTACATGCAATTTTGAATTTTGGGATTCATTCATAATATCACAAGGGAACGCCTCTCCTTGAATTATGTGATATATATATTTTAGTTTTATTTATTTTAGGATAGAATCAAGTACCTTGGAAACCCAAAAAACAACTAAATGTGAGGGATCTGGATTCTGGACACTGGTGTGAGCTAAGGTTTGTCTACGAAATATGTACCCTTCACTCCAGGCTCCAAGATAGATGAAGAGTATTTTCTTGTTGAAGTTGTGTACATGCAGGATTTAGAAACTCTACTCTCTGTTGGCAAGTTTTTCTTCCTTAATAACTATGTATATGGAAAAAAAGCTTATGTAGAACTAATCTGCCTCATTGTCTATTTGGAAATTTTATGTCCAAAACCATACTAATGAAATTCAAAACCTACATGCATGCAAAGTTTGTAAAAATAAAATCAAATTAGAAATTCATGGAAGAGGAAAGACCATAGGCAGTTTCACAATATATTATTCTTAAAAACTAATATCTTCCTAGCTTTTGTTAAGAATTGGTGTCTAGATATATACAAGGTCAATTTTTGAGAGAAAATGTCAAACATACATTGAGGTAGAGCAGTTCTGCATTAGATTGGTTTCACTTATATACACATTTAACTAGGAAGGGAAATTCCCAAACAGAGAGGAGAGATAGAGACACCCTACATAACTACTATGCGCCTAACTACTCTAGGTGTAATTCCATGGATTAATGGAAACATAAAATCGAGAAATTTATGTTTTATAACCCACCGTGCTATACCTAATGGACCATGACCATAATAATGGTTTCCCTTGGCACAAGGATAAGTAGTGTTTTGTATATCATAGTACTGGGTAGTGCGTGGATTAGTCCTTTGAATGTAGTAGAAACCTATAAGAAATAGTCAAGCTTGAGTTTTAATATGAAGCCAAATTGAAAAGAGAAAAGCATGTATTTAGGTCAAAGTTATTGCTGCAATCATGTCAACCACATTTTCAAAAAATGCCATGACATCCCCTACCACCATCTAATTACCTGGTGGCTCCAAAGCTTAGAAATGAATTGGCTGCAATGATGAAAGATTTGTCATTATAGAAATGTTTTCCATCGCATAACTCTGAGCTTCCAGACTAAATTTAGGTGAAGGTTTGTTTGGTTTCCTGGGAATTAGAGTTATGAGTCATAGAGTTTTGGTTGGAAATTTAAAGGTCTAAATTGTTTATCCTTCTATAAGGTCTTGAAACATGAAACTAGAAAATACACAAAATAAATGTTCATAAAAATACCATCCAACCATCCCCACCAAACCAATGCTTTATCACCCATAATATTAAATAAGTATTTTATTTTTTATTTTTAAAATCAAATATTTATTATTTATTTAAAAGAATTAATAACAAAACCTATAAAAAATAAAAGTATTTATTATTTATTTAAAAGAATTAATAACAAAACCTATAAAAAATAAAAGTATTGTTATATAAAAATGTAAATATTAAACCTATACAAAAATAAAATTATTGTTATATAAAAATAAAAATATTTACAAAAACAAACTTAATGTAAAACAAAGTTTTAAAATTTTGATTTTTTTTATGAATTCTTACTTGTTGACCTAATAATAACAATAATATATTTCTAAGGTATACATATCCTACACCCCTTTAGATTTGAACCTGAAGCATTCTAAGAGGAAACACATCTTCTTAACTGTTACACCCACTCAAACTAAACTTAATATAAAATTCCAGAACATATAATCACTACCTAAATAATAATATTACAAACCATTCTTAATCTAAATGAAAAAGAAGAAGATAGAATTCCATGTCAATAAAAAAAACCCATCATCAATTCATTATTTAACTCTCATTGAAACACATTGAACTCTTTCAATGACCCTTCAATTCTCCTAGGAAAGGGTTAAATTTGACAGCCGCCCTTATCCATCAATACAAATTTTCAAATATTTATATTTATCCTTTTATTCATAATAAAAAAATTGATTGTAAACCAAAATTAAATACTAACGAACCAATAAGAAAACAACAAACTGCATAATAATACAACAGAAATAATTTTTTTGAAAAAATAATATTTACGCCGTTAGGCATTATTTCTTCGAAGTTCTTTGAAAAACCACTATTCACCTTCGTCGTCCCTTTAACTAATCGCTGCTGACCACGTGTTTACACATTTTCAACTAATTAATACTATCCATGTGTCTATGGGTGAATCCACGGACCTGGGTAACACTTTTTGGCAAGCGCATCTTGCCAAAAACAAAAAAACGTACCTCGGTCGAGGGCTTGTTAAACCCTCGACCGAGGTTTTATGAAGTCCTCGACTGAGGTTTTTTTCAGCCCTCGGTCGAGGTGCATACCTCGACTGAGGTGCTTCTTTCAAAAAAAATTATAAAAAGGGGCCGCGGGGCCCCCGGCTGTCATTTTCAATCGCTCGACCGAGGAACAGTGAGCTTGACCGAGGAACAGTTAGCTCGACCGAGGAACAGCGCCCGTCGCCCCAAAGCAACCCAAGCACCTCCAAGTAACCCAACCTCGTCACAATGTCGGAGCCAAGAGGTAACAGTTTAAATTGTTTTTCAATTTAAATGGAATTTAATTTTTTTTTTATAAATTTATAAAATTTGTTTTAAAATTTGGTGAATATATGTTTTTATAATTTTGTTTTCAAATTTAGTAAATTTATGTTTTTATACTTTTCATGTTTAAAAGGTGTACCGGCAAGCAGAAATGCTGCCGGATTTTTGAAAATTTGTAGTTAAATTGAATTTTTTTGTTAATTTGTTATATATATATATAAATTATGTCAACTGGTAGGGTTTATGCTACCGGGTTTTTTTTTGAAATGTGTCTCGGGCAAGCCGAAATGCTGCCCGATTTTTTTCAATCCTCCGTGAATTCATGGAGGATTGAAAAAAATCGATAAAACACCAACTAAACAAACCTATATGAACCATAGAGACAATTAATCAACTATAGGCCCGAGACAAATAATTAATTTTTTATAAAAATTTATTTGAAATTGATTTTTAAAAGCATGTGCATGATACATGATTCATAGAGGAACGGGTCTTAGGGCCTTTGTCTCTAGTATTTGGTCATAAAGCATGGCCTAGACCACAAGGCCTACCCTTTGTATAGACGATGTAAAACTCGGAGTTATATCCTTATTGGACATATTGAGCAATAGGTGTGGTTCTCTATGTTGTAGACATGATCACCGGGGGAAATAGTTGCCTTTGGCCCTACATGAAGGTTGTAAGCATCAAATGATCATCAATTTTTTTTAAACAACTACACACATGACCTCTTAATGGTAAGGCTAGTTAATGCCTTATAGAAATAGTAATGATGCCATGGGTGCACTTTCATGAACCATGATCCTTACCATGAACTATTAATGCATCAGTCCTTGGTTCCTACTCCTAAGAATTCTCACTAGAGTCCTTGGATCCTACTCCTAAGAATGCTCGCTAGAATCATTTGAGTTATTCCCAAGTAGCAATCATAGGTTCAATTAAATTTCCCTCAATTTAAGGTCTTCATTGATTTTTAGGACATTGTGCATGAGACATGAGTCCTAGAGGAATAGGTCTTACAACTTATGACCAAATCCTTTGTTATATCATAATTGGATGTTCTAAGCATCAAGCATGGTTCTTTAGGCTATAGACTTGGTCACAGGAGGAAAAAATTTCTTTAATCCGTACAAGAGGTTTGTAAACATATCATTGATAGTAAAAATTCCTCAAAGCATCATGCATGACCTCTTAATGACATTCTAGTTAGTGACTAAAAATAATTTTGATGCTATCACGTCCTTGCATGGACCATTATCCTCCAAACTCTTACGATCTAAGTCCTCCACTCTTGGATCTTGGATCTAAGTCATCATCATCACCATCAACATCATGAACATCACCATCACCATCATGAACATCATCATCATCATCACCTTCATCATCATCATCATCATCACCACCATCCTCATTCTTCTCATCATCATCATCATCACCATCACCATCACCATCA
>LPNX010508068.1:0-12157 GCA_001517045.1 Pseudotsuga menziesii
CATATTGGGAAAGATTGATTTCTGGAGTCTAGCTGTCTGTTGTGGTACCCCAAGCCATAGGAATTTCTCTCCGTAACAGAATTGGCGAATCCGCTGGGGACTTCCTAGTAGTCGACCTTTGGGGATTGGTTTCTTGGCATTCAATGTATTTGAATTGCTCTCTCTCTCTTGTTTCTGTGTCGGGTATGGGGGCATGTATGCTTGGTAGAGTCTGATTGGTGTAAACTTAGTCTCAGCCTATCTGTTTACCTTGATTTGTGCATCTTTTTCTTCCTGTACGCGGGTTTATTGTTTACAGTCGTGTATACACGCGGTTTCCTCTGGGATTTCCGCGTATACACGCGGGTTTACTGCGCACAGTCGCGTATACTCTGGTTTTTACCTTTTTGTGGAAGGAATTGGATTGCTGGGTGAATTCTGTTAGTTGTTGAGTCTCCTTTGGCACTGCCTGAGTCTGTTATTACCTCTGTTTTTTACCAGAAACGTTTTTTTTTAGCCTAAATTTTTTTTTTTTAGGAAAGTTCTTGTCATGGCATCTTTGATTTTTTGTTTGAGATTAGTGCATTAGAGTCTTTTTACCTTAGTGCTTTGCTGGAATGTTGTTTATGTGTGCTTGCTGAGTCTGGGGTGGGTAGAATCATTCTTTTGCTTTTCGTATCTCTTTATTTTCAAAAAATACAAAAATATTTGCTTCTCATTATGCATTGCATTTTGCACTTTGCATTGTACTTGCACTAGCTATAGATTTGCTTTGGAGTAATAGTCAGGACTTCATATAGGGAAATTTGCATTCAGCATTTGAAGAGGAAATTTTGCATTACACCTAGTACGCATACCCTGTTTTTCATGGACACGGTGCATTTGCATTGATTGTTAGGTGTGCATTTTACTTCTTGTTGCGTCATAACACCATTAGTTGCACGACCATATCCTATTTTTGAGTAATAAAGCCAACTAAAATCAACGCTAAATAAAATGAATTACACTCTTTTCTTTTCTAGGGTGCACCAACAAGCTTAGGTTTTAGGATCTTGGAATAGTTCATTGTGAGTTAATTCTCCAAGATCACAAAACAACAACAACTAGGTGTCTGTCCAGGGAGTGTGTGAAATCCTTGGTATAACCAGCGTTCTCGGGAAGCTCCTCTCAAAAGGGAGTCAAGCACTAGGCAGTGTGAGCGGTTTTTGATTGGGATAACCCCTGGTCGGGAACTGTGTAGCACCGGCGATATAGCCAGGATTGTATTCGTATCTGGGGGCTCTTTCGAGAGTTTCGGGCTTTGCTACCCTGCCCATACGGTCAATCCCGCCTGCGACTATCCGCCTGAGCGTTGATTATATTGAGGTGACCTTAGTGACCTTACCTAGGATATCGAGGGGGTACGTGTAGAGGTTATTCTGCATGTGTCCCGGCCAGGTTGGGGTCGAACAGCATAGTTTCTTTACGCGTTGAAGCTGAGGGCCACAATAATTGGTTTCGAACCTCCGCTTGTGGTGACAAGGGCCTCTCAAGCCTCTCCTAGGTGAGACATACCGGCCACATTCGAGAGCTCACTTATCCAACCCCTGTTTGCTTGCTTTTGGCTTTAGATTTTATAGTGATTGCTCTGTGCACGCTAGTTGGCCTAGGGTTGACGTAGATAGAGAGTCTTTGCTATTTTTTGAGTCATTGTGGATTCGGGTGCGGCTCCGCGCCGTTCTCGTCGTTTAGCAGGACTTCCGCCTTCTACTGATCCTCCTCCTCTGGGAGAGGGACCTAGACAGTCCAGGCGGACTATATCACACATTGATTCACACACCATGGGAGATCATTCAAAGGACACATCTAATTCACTTCCTCCTCCCATTCGTGTTGACGATGGGGATTTTACACCTACTTATGATCCTTCACCCGACCTAACCGAGTTAGGACCTGTGATTTCTGAGATAGGAGCCTCGTTTGATAGATATACTCATTCTAGGCCCGACCCCTCGTTACAGCATTACCGGTATGGAATGCCGGAAGATGCCGAGACTCACTTTGAGCCTGCCAGCACTAGCTATGGTGGTTATGCTACGACTGGTTTTCCTATGCATGATTTGACATTTGACTTTGACCCTAACACTATGCCTGGGGGCATTCCCACACCTTACCTTGCGGAGAGGTTTGGGAGTACTAGCGATATTGCACCTTCCATCCCAGTGGTGGAAGCTACATCTCATATACCTCCTAGGGCTAGAGTTAGTGATCCCATAGCGATACCAGGTTCCAGACGAGTGACGATAGGCACTAGCACATATCTTATTACAGAGATCCCTTCGTCCTCGCTTCCGAGTTCTTCGAATGCAAATCCTCCCCCTCCCTCACGTGGTCCTTCGAGTCGGCACGTAGCTACGAGTAAAGTCCATACTGCAGTTTCTAGACCCATTGTGTCTCAAGCCTACATACCACCCGCGGTGTCAGGAGGTTATGTTCATGTTTCTAGAGGTCGGGTTGCTACTTCCTCGACGTATATCCCTATTTCGGGCATGTATATTCCGACTTCCGGAATGTATATACCTTCCTATGGAGTGTCTCATGGGGCATCGCATGCGATGACCTATGCCTCCCATTATGGGACGCAGTATGGACAGATTTCTGCACCTTATGGAGGCGGGTATTCACAACCTGCCTATCCCCCTACTTATGGCTTTGTAGCTCCTTCTAGTCAAGGTCCACCTTATTATGGTACTTCGGTGCCACCCTATATGGGTCATACGGGAGGAGGTCACTATGGCCAAGGTCATGGTGGTAATCAATCCTATATGAACCAGGGAGCGGTCCAAAGACCTAATCATTCAAATCTCCCTTTCCTCGCGACACTCAATTTACCTGACTTATCGAGACTTACGAATGATCCTGTAGCTCATGACCCGGCTTGGCCGGCTGTCCCTACCAAGCTTCCTTCGGACATACCTAAATTCGAAGGCAAACCAGGAGAGGATCCGAGTGAAAACGTTACGACTTTCCACCTATGGTGCTCTTCCAATTCATTGCATCAGGACTCAGTCCGCTTGAGACTATTTCAACGCACCCTCACAGGGCCTGCGGCGAAATGGTATATAGAGTTGCCTAGGGGTGCCTTTACTTTGTTCGATGATCTTGCGATGACTTTCCTTAATCACTTCCAACTACCAGTACGATATGATGTTGGTACTGAACTCTTGTCGACATTTCGCCAAGATAAAGCCACCCATATTTTTTATCATATTCAGGTGTGGCGTAGACGGAAGAGATTAATCAAAGCCTTTATACCGCCGGAATTCCTCCTTGAGTGGTTCCTCAAATCTTTATTGCCGTATATAGCGAAGGATGTTTCTACATCCGGAGTGCAGAATGAGGAACAAGCAATCTTTAGGGCGCAGGAACTAGACTTGATCTATGCTCAGTCTGGTTTGTTATACGAGATTATACCCAACGCTCCTCGTTCGAGTTTTGATCCCAAGGTCAAGCCTGGACCACATGCCGATGGCATTGTGGGTTGTGCAAGTAAGAAACCTGCAGGTTCGGTTGCGAAACAAGTAGCTCAGTTGTCAACCAACCAATCTGCCTCGGGACAAGGTACGGCTTCGTCTCAGCCTGCCCAAACGGCGAATGTACATGCTGTGCAATCGTCGAACCAGAAGGGTAACCAACAACCCGGACGGAATCGAAAGAAGGGTAAAAATAATAAAAAGGGTGGGAATAAAAATGAAAATGCCAATAATAATGACAAGAACAATAAAAATGCTGGGAGGGACAAGCAGAATAAACGTAAGGTTAAGTTTCCTTGCAAGCTATGTAAGGAAGATCACCTCACTTACTTGTGCCCTAGGATGGATGAAGCTTCGAAGTTCATAGCACAGGGCCCAGCTGTGTTAACAAACCCTTTACCGCATAACCAGAATATGAACTCGAAGTCCCAGGACCAATCTAGTGATCATGATCCACCTGAGACTAGTGGTCGTGGGTGCATTAATATGGTCCGTGCCGCGAAGGTTGTGACGCGTGCGAAAGATTATACTTCGTCGCAACCCAGCCCAGGCAAAGAACCTGATCCTCCAGGAACTCCTTTGCGCATTCTGAAACCGGCTGACAAACCGGTGGATAAGCCTGCGGATAAACCTGAAGCTGCACCTCGCATTCCTAAGGGGGTACTTAAGCGCTCAGGGCATTATCCAAATGCTCGAGCCGCCCAGAACTATTCAGTTGTCGAGGACTTGGGTCATACTCCTTGTGTGATGTCTGCATTGGAGGTGCTTCAAAGTTGTCCATCGCAAAGGAAGGCTTTGCTTTCCGCTCTTGGTGTGAATGGTGATGATTCTTCCTCAACGATCAAATTTGAAACCGCAGGATATCAGCCTCGCTTGCCCTATTATGTGTCCCTTTTGATACATGTGGAATGTCTTAATATGACCGTCAAGCGGACTGTGATTGACGAGGGCGGTGCTGCTTCTGTGATGTCTTTGTCTTGTTGGAAGGGTCTTGGTTCTCCTGAGTTGTCAAAGTCTACGACCATGTTAACTGCTTTCGATGGGAGATCATTTAGGCCGCACGGTATACTTCCTTCTCTTAAAGTCTGTTTGGGAGGGAAGACCGTTGCAATAGAGGTTGAGGTGGTTGATGCGCCCCTTGACTACAATCTCTTACTGGGAAGGAATTGGATGTATAGTATGCAAGTCGTTGCATCTTCCGTGTTTCGTGTAGTATGCTTTCCTCATAATGGGAAGATTGTAACGATTGACCAAATGGCATTCAAAAATCCGCCTGTTACTGCATCGTCAGGAACTTCGGTTCCGAAAGTTGAACATTCCCAGCTGGCAACTGGGAGTGTGCGTGTAGGAATGTATCCTTCCCTCATGGGAATCTTTAGTTGTCCTGCACCCGTCCTCATGATAGGATCGAGTTTCGGTGGTGCTTCCACGTCTACGAGATCGGTGCCTTTTCGCACATGTCATATGGGAGATCCTTGGATCCTTCCTTCACTGAGTCCTTCTAGTGAGTCCATCGAGACGAGTATGTCGTTGCCTGCAGTTATGATAGCTTACCAAGCTAATCTTGAGTCTGCTGCAGTGCCTTGTTCTTCCTCTTCGTGGAAGGAGGAGGAAGACCCCTATGTGCTGCCGGCATGGGCAGTACAGTCTTCTCATGCCCACGATTGTCTTGATACGGTTTTCCCTTCAGATGAAGCGATTATCGAGGCTATGTCGGGAGTTGAGCCACCATGGGAGGAACTTCATCATCGATCATATTTCCTTCTAGAGCTTGACCTTTTGGAGCATGAGAATTATAGGGAGATTCTTAGTCAGAAAGTTGGTAGACCTATGGTTCCATTAAGCTCTCCCGGTCAGATGGCTGATGGAAACATGGCGAACATATCGTCGACCATTCCTATCAACATTTCTCGCAACCCTGGTACGATTGAGAATGTTTATATTGGGGCAGATTGTTCCCAAGATGAGATTCGTGAGTATACCGAGCTATTCAAGGAATTCCGCGATGTTTTTGCTTGGTCTTACGATGAGATGCCAGGGATTGACCCTCGAATTGTCGAACATGAGATTAAAACTTACCCCAACGCTAAGCCTGTTCGACAGCGTTTACGCGCCGTGAATCCTAGGAAAGCACCCGCCATAAAGGCAGAGATAGAGAAACTATTGAAAGCGGGTTTCATCTATCCCGTTCCCTTGACGGAGTGGGTTTCAAATCTCGTTCCGGTAGATAAGAACCAAGGAGCGATCCGTATATGCACTGATTTCCGTGATTTAAATCGTGCCTGTCCTAAGGATAACTTCTCCACACCATTTATAGATCAGATTTTGGATGAGTGTGCGGGTAGCGAGGTGTTCTCCTTCATGGACAGATTTTCCGGATATAATCAGATTCAAATAAAACCCGAGGACCAACACAAGACCGCATTTATTTGTCCTTGGGGAACTTTTGCATATCGGAAAATGCCTTTCGGCGTTAAAAACGCCAGAGCTACGTTTCAGCGGGCGATGACCTTGATCTTCCACGATCTCAAGTCCATCATTGAAGTATTTTTGGATGACTTCGCTGCTCATTCTCGCATGAGGATGCGTCATTCTTATCACTTGAGATTGGTTTTCGAAAGATGTCGGAATTATGCTGTTAGGTTGAACCCTCATAAGTGCATCTTTTGCGTGAAGTCAGGTCGTTTGTTAGGATTCATCGTTTCCAACGAGGGGATAAGAGTCGACCCTTTGAAGGTGGAGGCAATACTTCAGTTGTCTCCCCCGAGAAATATTCGTCATCTTCAGTGTTTGCAAGGCATGGCAAACTTCCTACGAAGATTTGTAGTCAATTTCGCCAATTTGACTAGAGGCTTTATGCGTCTCTTGAAGAGGGATACTCCCTTTGAATGGGATGAGCGAGCCCAGGAGTCCTTTGATGCACTTAAACGAGCCGTAGCATCGGCCCCGGTGATTAGTCCTCCGGATTATAGCCGTGATTTTATATTATATGTGGCCGCGTCTTTAGAGACGATTGGAATGGTATTGGTTCAGGAGGATGAGGAGCTCCAGGAGCATGTCATTTATTATCTCAGCCGAAACCTTATTGACGCAGAACTTCGATATTCTCATGTCGAGAAGCTTGCCTTAGCTACCGTGCATGCGGTGCAGCGTTTGAGACATTATATTCTCCTTCGCCAAACCTTGGTTGTTGCCCATGTCAATCCATTTCAGTTCGTCCTCACACGAAGGATGATTGGGGGAAAATACAATAAATGGATTGTCATCCTGCAAGAGTTTGATCTCGAATTTGTTTCGGCAAAATCGAAGAAATCATTAATCTTTGCAGAGCTTATATCGGATTTTCCAAGCGAGGCTGAGGAGGCGGTATGTGAAGATACATTCGTGGATGAACACATTTTCTTAATCTCGACGGCTAACCCATGGTACGGGGATATCATTGTATATCTACAAACACAGAGGATCCCTACTCACCTCTCACGAGATGAGCGACGTCAGTTACGTCATGTTTCCAAGAACTACCTCATAGTGGACAATACTTTGTACCGTCGTGGAGTAGATTCTCTTTTATGACGTTGTTTGACTCATGAGGAGGCTGAGGTAGTGCTTAATGATTGCCACGGAGGGGCGTGTGGCGATCATTTATCAGGGCTTTCTACAGCTCAAAAGATTTTGAGAGCAGGATATTTCTGGTCGTCGATCTTCAAGGATTGTATGGAAGCGGTCAAGAGGTGCCACCCTTGCCAGGTGTTCGCACATAACATGCGCTCGAAGCCTGCCTAGTTACACCCTATTATCACCGCTGGTCCCTTCACCAAGTGGGGGTTAGATTTTATGGATTGCAACCCAACCTCAGCTGGGGGGCACCATCATATCATAGTAGCTGTCGATTACTTCACGAAATGGGCAGGCAATGCCTACTAAAATCCGACGGTGAGACAACCGCTCATTTCGTATTCAACCAAATTATTACTCGGTTCGGGATTCCGAGAGAGCTTGTCACTGACCATGGCTCGCACTTTCAGAACCATATGATGGAAGAGTTGGCATCCAAGCTAGAGTATAAGCAAGAGCACTCCTCTTCTTACTATCCTTAAGCAAATGGACAGGTTGAAGCAGTGAATAAATCACTTAAGTCCATTCTCCAACGAACCATCGCACAAAGCAAGACGAACTGGCATATCATGTTGTACCCTGCTTTGTGGGCGTATCGAACCACGGTTAAGACTACCACTGGTTTTTCTCCATATCAGCTTGTTCATCGAGTGGAGTCGATTTTGCCGGTTGAATGCGAAATTCCTTCGTTGAAGTTAGCCGTAGAACTCTTACCAGACACTTCACCTTTGGAGGAGCGTTTGGTCCACCTTGAGCAACTCGATGAGCAGCGTAGAGATGCCTTGGTGGCTCTAGAGGTTAATAAGCGTCACGTGAAGGCCCAATACGATAAGTCTGTCCGTCCAAGAGTGTTTTGTGAGGGAGACTTGGTCCTTTTGTGGGATCAATCGAAAGAACCCTTGGGGACAGGAAAGTTCAATCCTATGTGGCGTGGTCCTTACGTAGTCAAGCGTGTCTTAGAGAAGGATGCCTACGAGTTAGTGGATTACGAGGGGACAGCCTTGGCGGAGCCTAGAAATGGGCTCTACCTTAAAAAATACTATGCATGATCTTTAGCCAAGGTTGTTTGTTGTATATTATTGTACAGTTTTTGCATAGTTAGGTCTTCTTTATCGTGATCGGGTTTGTGATTAGTTTCCGTTTTTGTGGCAGATGTCAATGGAATCTTCCACCTTCATAGGATTCGCCGATGGTGCAAGCCGTCACACTCAACACTCAGCCTCAGCTGCTTGGGTGATCTATACTCCTATGGGTCGAGTACTGTCTTCAGGAGGTGTATGTTTACGGCCATCTTCCAACAATATTGCAGAATATAGCGCCGTTATCGAGCTTCTGCGTGATGCCATTTCGCATGGTGTCCTTTCTCTTGAAGTACGTCTTGATTCAGAGTTAGTAGTGTCACAGCTAAATGGTTTGTACCATGTTAGAGATCCTACGTTATTAAGGAGATTCTTGCGAGTAAGATCGTTAGAACGGCAATTTGAGAGTATCACATATATACACGTTCCTAGAAATTATAATCAAGTTGTTGATTCATATGCTAACTACGTGTTAGATTGGCATTTGTCTCATTCATAATAAATTAATCATAAACACATTTTTACACATGTAAATAAATAAGTCGGTCACAATAAAACTTTTTTATATATACATCAAAAATGTGGTGATAGATAGTGTCATAATACAAAAGTGGAGCTTTCACAGCTTCCATCATATACACGGTAGTACAAAAGAGATATGCTCCTAGATGTCTAGTCCTGTGGAGGAAGGGGGTGGTGATCATGATATGTCACTACGGCTCTAGCTAGCCACCGAAACAAGCGCACCCATGCGCGTGGCACACCCACCACCTGTCGCTGCATAGCCTCTGGCAAGTCCTCGACTTGCGCCATAGGAACCCTGTGAGTCAGTCGCACAAAGTTGGTATGAATGTTTTGGAGCGTTCGCTCCGCATCCACACCAGTGATGTCGTCTCCTCTTCCCCTCCGTCTGTGACGTGGGAATCCCTCTGGTCGTCGTGGACCCACATCTGCACATGAAAGGTAGATGTCACTATGTGTTGTCACCCAAAAACATGTCTTTTTGGTTTCATATAATCAAGAAAACACAAAAAAATTAAATAATTCAAAAATTAAAAAAAAAAAAAGAGCGAGGATTGAGATTCGTTACCTATGTCTCCGAATGCTGACCCTGGTGGTAATGGCATGTCCGGATCACCCCGGAAATCTATCCCCCCATAGGGGTAGTCATCTATAACAACGATCTGTCGTCGCCACCATGGGAAAAAGTCGACTGGATAGGGTTTGGCCACCCTACCACCCCCCAGTCTGCCCAACGGCGTTGGGCCGGATCTCAAACCCCGTGGAGAGGAACATCCACTCTAGAGCTCAATCCTGGAACCCGCTCGAAGAAGAACGTGCTCAGTATGCTGCTGAACCCGAAGTTCCGAATCCTACCTGCCTTACACTCACTGAGCTGATGTTTCATATTGCCCAGTAGTGTAGTGCTCCAGTCGTATACGGTCGGTACCATACACTCCACCGCATAGTACATCTGTGCTCGAGAGGCCTGATGGAGTGATGCTATGCCTGCTATCCTACCCAATGTCAGTAGAATGGCCTTTAGGCCCAATACCTGTATACCATTGATGGGAACTTGACTTCCCACCTTCTCCGTCTCTGGGTAGCAGTACACTGCTATGTACTCATCAATAGTAAGCCCGTGACCTGGCCCACCTCTGGAACGAAGGTTCACTACCTCCCCCCGTCTAGATAGACCTGTGATGAAATAGATATCCTCCACCTCAATGGTGAGTGACATACCGTCTATCCGGAATGACTCTGAGTCTGGATCCCAGTAATCTACTAGCATCTGTAGCAGCCCTAGTTTGGCCCTCAAGCCACCTAGGCACCAGAACTTATAGAGTCCACATGCACGTAATACTTGCTGAGCCCTTACATCAGTCCTTACAGCCTCTTCTACTTCACCATGCTCGCGTTCTCGCCATTCAAGCACCATCCTGCATGAGAAATTGAACAAATGTCTATTAGATTTCTTTAAAATAACTTGCGCGGCATCATACGCGGCTGTTTTGCAAACAGTCGCGTATGTACGCGGTTTCTAGCCCCTTTTCCGCGTATATACAGCCATGTACGCGGAAAAAGCTTCGATACCCGCGTGGGTCGTGGTGCTCATGTCAGTTTGACCTTAACTAGCTCATTTGACCATGAAAACTGTAAAAAATTGTATTGAAATGCAAGCTGGGAACATGAGTAAGTACCTGGAAGAAACGGTTCTGAATTCCGCCGGCTGAATCTCCTGGAATTCGCAATTGAATATCAGAGCTCCAATGGGTAAAAGTTTCAAATGAATTCTATTTCTTACTATTTATAGAAAAATTTTGAAATATTTGAAATTTTTTACCCCCTTTTATATAGTTTTGACCGTTTATAACCATGTTGGACCTTTTCTGACATAATTGGTGATGTAGATGACCGTTTTCAGTGCCGTTTGAGCCGTTGGATTGACCCGTTCGTACTCTTCACAGGTATAACGTCTACACTGGCATATAGGTTAGGTCCACCACCGTTTGCATTTTGCATGACCTTATGACCACGTCACCATAACCTTAGGTACGAACCCACTCTGTTATGTCACAGAACCTTCTTGCCGCTATAGAAGTCGCATGATACGAGTGGTAGAGCCTCACCTTACATGGGTACCCTAGTTAGCGCCTTATTTGCATTTGGTACCCATGCCGATGTTTCTCCTTTTTAGGGTGTGGGAGTCCGTTGTATAGTACCGCCATGACATTTAGCAAGAGCCTCATACTCCTCTTGATCTTATGCTGGCCTGTTTCCCCTCCGGACTCCCCTTATGACAAGTTGTGAATGCATTATCATGAGCTTTGCCTGTCTTATTGAGCTTTATGCCGGCTCCCCTAACATTGCGTTTCAGCCATATATCCCGAGCTTGTCTCATGTCTAGCCATGCAGAGCCATTTTATATATCCTTCGCAGCTTGATTTCCTTTTTTACCGGGAGGGGATTTTCCCCCGAGTGTCGATATCCTACACATGTATCCTTGCATTGAGCATAGGTATGTTCCACTGCATGGAACTAGTTTGTTTGCCCTTATGACACTCGTCTCCTCCTAGTCTGTAACTATAAAGCTAGTTTATTCTTTTTTCAAGCTTTTCAAATAACTGAAAAAGACCAAAAAAATCAAAAAACCAAAAAGCCAAACAAGGAAAGATATTATCTTTGGCAGCTGTAGAGTCGTGTCGCCTTCAAACAAAGCACTGTATATCACATCCGTTGGTTGGGTTATAGTTTGACTTTAGGAGCTGTACTCGTTTATCTGAGTTTATCTCCACCGACTGGTTAAGCTTCCAGTCCCTATGGAGCCTCTATTGATGCCTCCTGCATCATAGAGATGTCCCAGTTTGTATATCAAGTCTATGCTACCTCCATTCAGTCACCATACGCCGTTATGCTCTTGTTCGAAGGAAGTTGAAACCTAAGTCGGCCATTCCTCAGTTATCTTGACTTTGCATGTCGGCCATTCCCGGTACAGTTACTGGTTCGTGCACCTTATGATCGAGTCCTTCCACATCATACAGCTTTGCTGAGTACCTCGTGTTGGATGATGGGGGAATTCCTTAATGCCCTCCTTCCAGCGGATTTCATCCCATCGACTTCAGATCATTTATTCTGGGATTGGAGTCTAGAGTCATTCTGAGTGCCTTGAGACTTGCAGTCATCAGTGGCAGGTTCTCTCGCCATCGACGGTTTTGGGAATACATCAATGTCCCCTGATCGATGGACTCTCTCAAGTGTTCGACCTCAACACATTTATTCACACTCGTTAGTTTGCACTCTAGTACCTGTTGGCCTGATTTTATGAATCAGAGTCAATAAGGAGGTTTTGTCCACACAATCAGCTTAAAGTAGCGTCCGGTATGTTTGGTTTAACAAAACCTCGCAGGTTGTGGTCCTGCTACCAGCTAGTTTGTCTCTTAAGGAGAACTTAAAACCAGCAAAATCTAACCT
>LPNX010508110.1:5693-46823 GCA_001517045.1 Pseudotsuga menziesii
AAGCTATATTGTATTTAAATGGACATGTTGTATTTAAATGGACATTTTTTAATTCATTTTTGTTTTAATTTCTTTCAAATTGTAATTATATTTGTTTTATCATATATTTTTATAGCAAAATTATCCTATTGCTATATATTTTCAATCTCTTCTTAGGAGGCAGGTACTTACGTATAAAACAAACTCATCGAAGTCGGCCCCACAAGATGCGTGCTTTAGCAGGGAATGCAGTGACACAACACAACCATTATCATTTTATTTAGGTCAACCTTTAAATTTTCTACATAAGGATCTCGCTAAGTTGGTATGCGTTAGTAGGTAAGCGCAATAACAAGACGGACGAAGTGACAGATGATTCTTAGTGTGGGTTGTTGGCTTGCCATGTGGTTGTTCAGTCCTCAAAGCGATTCACAGTCAGAAAGTGACTTGATGATTATAGTCATTGACGGGTGATTAAATGTTCTAATTCGATCTAGGAATGGTCTCCATTAATCCTCCCAGAGTCCCAGAAATTCTGTTGACATTTCATCCATTATAACTTTTTGCAGTTATGAATCCCATAATGGGTTCATAACTTGGTTAGGGCTTAATGTCCAATGAAAGAATGATCTGTCTACCTTATCTCTATAGATATCTATAATATAGACCAGGCCCAGTCTCAATAATAACGTGTAAGAATTGAACAGCTAATCTGTGATGAGTCAATTTTCACAAATGGCAGACTTGTTGACATGCAAGAATTAAACAACTGACATGTAATGACTTTAATCTTCACAAATGCCAACTACCCTACCACTACCACTGCAATCCCTTATAACTATCTATATAATATTCATATCTTAATGTAAGTCCAGGTTCGAAGCACACGACTTAATCTTCACAAATGCCAACTAACCTAGCACTGCCATTGCAATCCCTTATAACTATCTATATAATATTCATATCTTAATGTAAGTCCAGGTTTGGTTTGAAGCAGTTTAGTTGGAGTAATTTCCAATTTGAAGCGTGCTGGATAATCTCAAGGTTTATAGCATTTTGAAAGGACTTGACAACCTCTGATATTCCTCTTTCCTTGTCTGTGTCTATGAGGACGTACACTAACTCGTCACAGTAAAACTATTGAAAGCTTTTTACTATGTGCTTAATTTGAGCAGACTGGATAATCTCAGGATTTCTTGCCTGTTAAGATAGTCCACAACCTCTGAAAGTCTGTCTCAATGAAGATGTATTACAACAACTGCAACCTAGTGTAAAACTGTTACAAATTTTACTAACTACAATGGAATTGTGTCATTATCATTACTCAAAAGAAAAATCTTAATCATCTATAACATATGAAAAGGATATCTTTTCATCTCATATCTAATTATCCGCCAAAGTAAATGTGTGCCACAAACACAACCTCTTAAAATGGGGTAGATGTTATAATGTTCCTACCTAAAAAACCAATATAAATAAAAAATTGAATTATGAGCAAAAAAATTGTTCCCTTGCACATAAGTTTAAAACCACTTGCAAGGCATCCTAAACTCATGGTTTTATTGTAATGGTTTAGGAGGGCTTTGCAAATGGTTTTAAAACCATGTGCAAGGTCTCTTATACAACCCATGGTTTTATTGTACATGGTTTAGGAGGGCCTTGCAAATAGTTTTAAGACAATGTGCAAGGCCTCCTAAACAACCTATGGTTTTAGGAGGACATTGCACATAGTTTTAAAACCATGTATGCAAGAGATGTTGTAATGTCCATTTCTAACAAAATAAAAAATATTATGTTAATCATAAATAATATTAAATATTAATAATAAAAATATTATATCTTATATAATACAAATTAACATAAAACATTTATATAATACAAACAACAATGTTGTTGTATGGTGAAGCATGAAGTATTATGGGATAATCTAAAAGTACATATAATATAATTAGGTAGAAAATAAAATAAATATTGAACACAAAGGAGGAGGCGCCAATAATTATCCATGGAGTCTTTTACCGTCGAATGAAGATGACATCACAACAAAAGATTGCATGATTACACCCAAAATGCACCACACTATTCATGATTATTATTGGATCACGTTACTATGTGGTAACAAGGAATCTATTGCTACTTAATGTTGCCACCTATTAGGTGGTTTTGTATATTAGCTCAACTTCTTTGTGTACCAACTCGACTCTTCAAAAAGCCACTAAAATATTTACCTCATAGACACGTATCGATGATATATATGATACATAATTTTATCATGATGCATATAAAATATGTGTTTAAATGATTTGTAAATGAATGGTTCAAATGATTAATTTTTTTTTAAAAACTATGTATATATGTTTATATTGATGTGTTGTTTGTGCAATATTAGTTATTAAAATCATTATGTTTAAATTAATTCATGTGAAATAAATAATTTCATAAATTTTATAATTAATAGTAGTTGAAGAAGAGTTTAATTATAAAATAACAAGCACTAAATCCAAGTTTAATTATGAAATAACAAGCATTAAATCTAATAAATTAGGGTAAATATATCCATCGTCTTGATACCTTTGAACCTAATTCAACTAAATGTCATTGCTTACCCACATTTGACCAAATATCTTTAAAGTGAACTATGCACAATTTGCATGGAAAGGCTAGCCATTATTATGGACATATGGATGACTTGGTTACACCTCCTGTCACCATGTCACTCTTAGAACTCCTTTAGAATTCCTCTTCAATGAATGGATTTTGTTTATATGTTACGAGCCATATGCCTTTAATTATTTCAGCTAATAACTTTTTATTCAGATAAGATGAAACATTGGCTTCACCATCAATGACCTTCCAATTTAATCCTAGTCACTACTATAAACCATTTCTTTCACCATTGCAATTTGAATTTCCAATTTAATCATAGTCACTATTATAAACCATTTCTTTCACCATTACAATTTGAATTAAGATGCATTCAGTTGTGCCATTTCCTCATCAAATTGGAAGAAGTTAGGAAATATTGAGTTAAACCCATATTCCATTAATCTTTGCTGCTATCATAGATTCCCTTCTTACTCATTAGGACTTACTAAAATGTTCCCATCAAAGAAAATTATAAAATCATCATGATTAACATAAAAGTTTTGGATTTCCTACTAGCTTACAATATCTTATGAGTCATAGTAACATGCGTCCCATAAACAAAAGTACTTCCTTATTAATCTAGAACATCAAATTTCACCATGAAGATGACATTTTCATAATGGGTAATCTTCAATACTATAAACTAGATCCCATTTCCAATCTTGATAACACCTTGCCCATTATTCTATATCATAACATTTTATCAAGACCAATTAAGGTTTCCGAGACTCATCATGACTCATCCTTGCTTGAACAAATGTCTTCTATTTGCAATATCCTTACTTGATCCCAACTTATATCATTTGATATTTAACTAGGGAACCACTCCTCCTATAAAAGATTTCTTCCTTGAACAAATATAAATTTTTGTAACCCAATAATGAATTGTTTAGAACCCTCTACATTGTATGTATTGTTACATGAATCAAAATTAATATTCCATTACAATAACCACTAAGAAATACCTTCATCCTAGGATGCCAAATTCAATATATTTATTTCTTGTTTTCAATTTTTGGCATCATCGAGACCATGCAATGGATACTTTTAGCCTTATACGGTTTAACTATCAATTTAAATCTATTACATTTCCCCTCCATGTCCAAATTCACTAGTTACACCTAAAAAATAGATTTTCATCCCTAAAATACATTTTAGTAAAATTACATATAATAAATATGAATGACAAAAGCCTCAGTAGAAAGCCTAAATATTGTGGTTATTAAAATGAAATTCCAATAATGGAAACAACAATAATAGGGATAGTCCCACCCCTCAACATAAATTCAAGACACTTGTTAATTGTTTTTTTATAAATAATTGCCACCAATGATGGAGGTGGTTAGGTAGCTAAGGTTCTTTTGTCCACTTACATTAATATCATTCGATAGTGGGTATGGGATGAGATTAGGCTATGAAGAACCTATAAATATGTAACAAGATGTGATTTTTTGGGTTAGACAATTTTGGAAGATATTAAATGTCTTGTACTTTTTGGTTGTGAGTCTATGTACTATTTTAGTTCTGTCAAAGTTGAATTGTAACAGAGTCAGAAGGATAAAGATTGATCTGCAGGTTGTGTGCACAGATCTATTGTAAGAATTTGAAAAGAGAAGTATGCAGGATCTGTGTGTAATGCCCCATATTATGAATAGACATCGTTTTCAGATAGATATGCTACATTTTATTGATGTAGTATCTGTTGGAATCAGTTCGACAGAGTAAAGTATATTTTTGATATGATAGACCAGATTATACGTTGTTACTATGTTTATGATGTCGTTAGGGCTATGATGAAACTATGTTTATGCATATATTATGTTGACTATCAGAAAATTTTTATGTATTTATGATGCTAGTTGTATGTTTGATTTATTTGCATTAATGAAATGTAATGTGGTGCATGGATACTGATTCTATGGTATGATCACCTTAATTATTATATGTCTAGTTACCTTTGATATATTTTGTTTCTATAAGAATGAATGATGACGATGAGGATCAACTGATGATCGAATGGAAATATTTGTTATAATTATGTATTTTTCGCAAAGTACTAATCCACAGGACATAGGTGTTATGTAATAGTCAAACACTTGATATGAAGTATGATATAGTACCTATTTTGCAAAAAGCCTTGTTTACTAAAGTTGATGATACGATGACAAAGACCAATAATCTCGATAGCAACAGAGTATGATTTGATAATGGTATAGACCCACTATGTTGAGAGGGGGGATTCATTTCCCACCTTATGTTTATTCGATACTCAGGGTCATGGGAGTGTCATGTTGAGACATGCTCCCCATGTTGTTGTGATTATGACGGTCGAATTCCTTCTAGGAGAGTCTTAGTATGTTCTTTATCCAACGCTATTGCTCTCAGGGTCTTATGTTGCCAACTCGGTGAAGCCGACAATGATCCAATTCTATAGTAGCAGAGGAAGGATATGGAGGATGCAAATGTAGGTTATGATGGGAGGATGTGTTTGTTAGTACTATTGAGAGTTGGGTATTCCTTGATACCGAGTTAGTGGTAGTAGGTATACTTCCTTGTATCTATTGGTTAAGTTAATAAAAACATAAACATAAGGATAAGAAATCTCAATTAGGTAATTGTTACAATAACTAATGATGCTAAAGTAATTATGTTATATGTATGCTTTTCTACCGGCCTCAAAGATTATTATTAGTAGGTATGCATATGAAAGTAATGCAATGTTTTCTTATAGTACATATCTAACCTATGTATACACTGTCCATGCATGCACACTTTGCAGAGTACGCTAGTCACTATATATGAATAGTTTCCATGTTAAATAATTGTTTAAGTTCTTGCTAATAAATAAGTTAATTATGTAGTGATCCAATAAAGATAATGGATAATTAAGTTATTAAGCACATGTGAGCATCGTAATAAGTAATTGATTAAGTGTTGTCCATTAGAAATTTTCGTACAAGAATTGTTGTAAATAATATAATGGTACTATTTAGTTATTTAGTAATATTTTTAAGCCCTCGAGAATGCTTTGTTTATTAAAAAAAAGGGTTCCATGTTGGTGTTAGGATACTCATGAGATAAACGAATGATTAAAATCATTGTTATTGGTTCACCATCTATTACTGTTTGACTATTATTATTACTTAATTAATATTATTTAATAAGATTAACATTCTTGTCTTAATGATTATGATATAAACAAAATTTAATAAGATTGATTAATAAATTATTAGTATGTGAGTCTTTTCCATGTCAAAATTAGAAGGGATATTATAATAATGGTCTAAATTAATTGATGTGATAGAACAATTTTTAAAATATTTATTTAATTGATATGACTCCTGGACTTCAATTACAAGATAAGTTGTTTGGTCGGATCATATTTCTTTTGGTAAACCATTAATACATATCATATCCAATTGGAAAAGGTCAACTAGTAAAAAATATTAAACTAGGTCTCGAATAGAGAACCCTTAGGTGGTATTTCCTAAAATAAGAAATAAATGTACAGTCACCATTTAAAGCCCAATTAATTTACCATTTATGACATGGAAATACTTGAGGAAATAAGATTACAAATATAATATTCTATTGTAACTTGTAGTAATAAACTAGTAGAGGATTAAATGATTTTTGGGTTGCAGGAAAGTAGGTTGAAGGCGGTGGACTAAGCTAGAAGTCTAATGGAGGTGAAAAATGATAAATAGGAAAGAGTTTGAGGGAGATTTGGGGAGATTGGAAACTTGAGGGATGAGAGTAGACTTAGTGCTGTAATGAAAGGAAAAAAGAAGATCTTTAGGAGGGGGTAACTCAAGGACATAGAAATTTATGGAAAAGAATGCACTGTTGAGGAAGGGGGGGAATATTGATGAAAGGAAGGAAGTTGCTTTCGAAATTATTGGTCTATAGGCTTAGGGGATATGAAGCTTGTCATTTTACTAGGGACAACATGATAAGAGTTTCTCGGCAGGGTGGTTCATCCATTTTGGTTACAAAGGCTTGGACGAGAAGTTGAAGGAACCTACGAGATCTACATCAAACTATGTGATTTGCTAAAACCATCGGTGCCAAGTATTCCATTGAGTTAGATTTACTGATTTTATTTTCTAATTTGATGCCTTATTTAAGTGTTTAAAAGCATAGCTAAAATGAATGGAAATTTTAAGTTTTTATGCATGTTTATGTTGTCAAATTGTATTATCTCTTTGATAGCACAAATAGAAATATATGCGTAGGTGCTATAAGAATATTTTTTTTATTCAACAAACTCTAACTTAGCTAAATTACATCAAAAGGTTTGGAGAATATTGATTTAATGCCTCCATATGGAGGAGGAGCTCTAAACATGGTATCAAAGCCACTAGCTCAAACACTTTGGGCCTACAAGGGCCATGGCCACACCTAACGTAGTTTGGAGACAAATCTAAATTCTGGTGCAAATAAGCTATGACAAGGAAGTGCATATTAAAACAACAAATTATTAGGAAAGCCTTAAGATGTGTATTAGGTATCACTTCCATTAGCGGAAATGCATTCCATTAAGATTATAAACCATAGTTCCATACAATAACATATGAAAACATATACAAAGAGTGAAGAAAATGAAGAATTTGGTAAAATAACATGACATTTTCTTCAGTTTACAAGATTCAAAGCTGCTCTTATGAATCCCCTAGATTAGGGGAAATTCCTTAAATAACCTACACAAAAAAAGAGATAAAACCATACATAAAATATTTTTTGATATTTTAACTTGTAATATTGCTCAAAGAATCATGGAGAAACCAAAATCAACAGTTGTCATTTAACTTCCAAGAAAGTAGATCCTTTAAGGACCACAATTAAAAAATAATAATATGTCAAATCTCCATTCTAGGGACTTGATCTATTTGATGAAGTGTTTATAGATAATATATGGAAATTGTTAGCTAGGACCTGATTACTGAATTTATGTTATAGAATGAAGGAAGTGATATAATCACACAAATATATAGAGGGAAACAATTGTTCCTTTCAACAAATTTTTAATTGTAGTGCATGAGAATAGAGACACCAAGATTTTGGCGGATGCAATTGACCTTATAAAAAAATTCGTATACTCTGACTAAACCATACATAATTTAAGCATTTAGAAGTAAGGATAAAGATAGCTTAAAATAACTGACTATGTAAGAGTATGGAAGTAAAATCTGTAGCTGGAAACACCTAACATGAAATTCAAACCTATTTGAATATCAAGTCTAAATCTATAATTGAAATAGCCCATTTGGAAATAGAAGTGATATTCCTAGGAATCTTTGTCAGTAATTATCTAACAAAGTCCAAAATATGCACATTATGTCATTTCTAGAACTGTTAACCATTAAAACAAAATCAATGTGAAACCTATAACGATTTAAGTACTGAGTGCTATGAGCTTCATTCTGGATTGATTCTATCGAATCGGTAGGAACTCATGTCAGCATATTGAATCAATGATATAATGTAAATCAACGTGATAATTGGAGAAATGTTGAGAGATAGGATCTCTCTATATCAATTTCTAGGATATCCTTGATACTTTTCTTTCAATAATGAATAGGATAAATCCCTTTTACTTTATTTTTACTATTTATTTGAAAATTCTGCTTCCTCTACCAGAATGAGGAATGGTGATCTCACCTAATATGCATAACCAAATTGAGCAATCATTTCATATAGAAGCCTTTAGAGTATAAATTAATAGTGCATAATTAGGGATAAAACCTACATGCATAAGCGTTGCATAACTTGAATTTATCTCAAACTCTTCATAGGAAATATTCTTCTTTTATAACCAGGATATTTCTATTATATGTGTTCATATGAATTTAATAAATGTGTGCAAAAACATTGCTATAAATAATCGAAACTGTAGGTTGATGAATTAAATGAAATCACAATGCATTAAGGAGTGAAGGTGTGAAGCTAACGAAGAACGATGTTTCAGGACATGGTAATTGAATGAAATCTTGGAGTCTTTCCGATAGATCTAATACCAATTATGATACACATATGCAAATAGATATAGTTCATTTAGCTAAAGCTTTTTCATCTATATATAGTTTAACAAACCCATTTATTTCCCCATATAGTTGAGACACAAAGGTGCTATGGGATTGACCAGTCGAATGAACATAATGTCGGTGAAAACAAGGACACACCTTCCATGGATGAAAGAATGAAGCACTTTGAAGAAGATGGAATGCGGAAAAGAGAGGGTAACAATAGAATTGTGAAACAATCACATCCAGTATACTCATTTTTATATTATTTATCACCTGAGGAAGTAAGGTAACTGTCTAATTAGTTATCTTAATGAGGAATCCTGACTCACCTGACATTGAACGGTCAAGAAAGACAAAAATGTAGTGTAGCCTAGTGTGCCCTCTATTTATTCCTAACAACCCTTTATGGAATCCTTCTCACTAACAACCCTATCATATCATTATTATGCACTCTATCGCTAAAAATTATTGAGGAATCTCTCGCAAGGATTGCGCACAAACAAACAAACAAGCGAAATACAGATTAGAATAGCACAAACACACATACAAGACGTCACTAGTAGATTCTGCTAAGGAAAAATGGTGCTCAACATGTCTCACTCACCATCCTCTATGCCCACATGCACCGGATCACAACGTCGCATTGTGGGAGGCTACCTAAGCACCTTTTGTTGGTTCATTCCAAAAGTACCAATGTTCTCGTACCTGACATCTCTCTTCGAGAGAAGGGTCATTCCTGCATTCCCATGAAATCCGTGCACTACGAGATGGAACTAAAAACGCCCCTCCTTTATACCCTAGATCTTCCAAGTCTCTACCCACCAAGAGAAGGAAATCTCAGCTAAAAAAAGGGGGGGATATCTGTATATAAACACAATACAAAACATAAAGGAAACCTTAGTGAACTTTGAGTGCACTAACCAAGTGTTGAATGAACCACATGCACAATCCTTGGAAACTAAGGCTTTCCACAATACTTTTGCCTTAGACAGATGAGAGAAACATGGATGTTGGGAGAGGAAGGGGAATAACTCCTTAGACCATGGGGAGAATGTTAGCATAGGAGGGAAACAAAATTATATATATGTATATACATATATATTCTCCACTTACCTGTCAAGTTGGTTCTTCATGTAGTGAAGTTCTCCCCATGGTGCTCTTCCTAGCAATTAAAGCTACGGTTGGGAAGAAACCTGTGGGAGAGTTGTCTTTGACTATGACAAGACTAGGAAGAGTATAGTACATTGTATCCAAGTGGTTGAATGGAAAAATCCTTAGTAGAAACCCCAGGGTAGATAATTTGGCTCTGTTTTAAAGAGGCCACCCTACAACAAGCACAATAGTAAATGGGGTACGATTCTCCTTAAGAGAGGGCACTCGATAATAGGGAAACCAAATCCTCGAGACAAGAGGTAGAACACCTCTCTTCAACTTAGCTCATACAACTAAAAAAACTAACGACAAACATAAACCAGCAAAAGAGAAACATGAAGCAGGAAATCTAATAGAAAAATATACAACCCTAATTTAAAACTAAACCAGCCAAGAAACCATGGGTTACTTGTCTCCTCTAGTAGTGGGGCTATCGCAAAGTAGAGCTCCTCCAAAATGAAAGATAAAATGACAGCAAGCCTAGGTTTGACTATATTTAAGGTTTTCTTTTTTGCATGGATGTGGATGACTTTGACGAGTCAGGTGGCCTTCATGCAAACGAACTACATACACATAAAGTGAAGTTACTTAATTAACTGATCGGACATCAAATAAAAAAATATTTAGCATGTTAAGAATGAGGTAAAACATTTTTTTACTTCAGTTATTAAATTTAAGATTAAGATTTATGAAAATATTTGTATTAATTAAAGTTAATTAATATTTTTAATGTTAGTAATTGATTATATAAATTGGTACTCATTGGAATTGTAATTCCCAAAGTTAAGAAGTCTAATTGTTTGTTGCTTAATACTCTTAAATTTGAGAACTGTAGATCTACAGTCTAGGATGAGAGCTATTGGAAAGGAATTATGCACTGGAATAATCAAGATGAATGTACATGGAGCAAAGAATTCATGACACAAATTTTAGAATAATCAAATAAGAATTGCTCAGATAATCACAACATTAATCTTCATTCATTAATCAGTAATACAATGGTGTTACAATAAATAGAATTTGAATAATTTGGATAGGATTTGAATATACCAACTAGATCTTACTGATCTTCTAGCTCGGTGTCTAAAAATCACAGCTGGAGCTCACTAGTCTAACTCTGGATGTCTAAATCAGTTTACAATCGGTTAAATGATTTGGTAGGTGGACAAAAGGCACCACTTTCCATGCATGCATGAAAAAATGGAGCTAGGATAATTGATAGTGATGTAACTATATGTAACTGGAACATAACTCAGCATAATTCCTTACCAACCATAGCTAACTAATGGAGGTTGTTGGTGGCACTCAGAGTGGGATCCTATAATGTAGAGATTGGTCCTAGAGGAACATAAACTCATGCATGAAGATGCAGTAAGTGGAAACTAACCTCTAGGTGTTCCCCCACTACTCTAATATAGTTATAATAACTTCCCTAAGTTAGGTAAATTGACCAAATAGACTATATTTGAAAAAGGAGGATTAATTAATCCTAACACCTCCCCTTAATCCTAACTTTTGAAAACTTGGGCCCTGACAACTAGGCCAAAAGTCACCCATACAATCTAAATGATATAAAATATTGCTTAATAAAATCATTAAAATGGGGAAAACCTCATGAGAAAACCCCCACCCTCATCAAAAGAAGCAGGTAATCAGGAAACAAGCTTCCATACTTAAGAGAATTTTTTTCTCTTTGAGAAAAAACTTGTGAAAAAATTGTTGCAATTTGCAACTTTGTGGAGTAGCCATGTAGAATCATGGTTCTTATGTGCATAAGAATTCTAGGAATGTGCATGTGATATTTTACATCTTCTTCCAATCTGATGATAGATATGTGAAGGAATATTGACGTTGTCTCTTCTTTCCGGAGGAATAGTGAATTGATCCAATTTGTTCATCAGTGGGTCGAATTGTGGATCAGTCCTTACCATCAAGTAGCATCTCTCAAGAATCTTGTTGCACCTCACTGAAGGAACTGTAACTGAATGAGAGAGAGCAACATGTCCATTCTAATACTGGGACCTCGTTCTTCTTCTGTCACATGGATCCCCAACAACATTCCCAACTTTTCCAATGAGCTTTTGGGCCCATTTAGGATTAGGGAATTGATTCTGAATATGAGTTGGGTATGGATATAGATCCTCTTAAGTTTTAATCTCAATATAAAGATCATGTTGATCGTGTTCCTCATCTTCTAAATCTGAAATATCAGGCAATACATCATTAAAAGAAGTGTAGATAGAATGTTTTTACCTCCCCTTTTGAATGGAAGTTGAGGTTGTACTAGATTTGAGTATGGAAGAAAGTGTGAAAATTCATATGCCTTGGATGAATGGTTTGAAAAAACCTTCACTATAATATTTCTAGTTGAGATATATATGATCTCCATTGAGTCAGGGCCAAATACTACTCGCTTTGGTGATCCAGTATGTGTCATCTAGTATACATATAACAAATTTAAAGCTGAAGAGGGAACATAAAGTACATTTCTAAACACTCTATGTTTTAACTTAATAGAAGCCTTTCCTTCAGCTCGAATTTGGGTATCATCACCCATGTGAATACTCGAACCATATGTAGTTTGTAATGAAGAGAATGATTCTCTAGATGCAACCATATGATTAGAGGATCCTTAATCAACGAGGAAGGCATGTGATTTTGAATAGCTAACCTTCACGGCATGGCATCATTCATCATGATCTTCATACTTTTATCCAGATTTAGTATTCCGTGCACTTTCAGGGAGGGAAAGATTGTGCTGCTTAAGGATTTTTCCCATTTGATCAATGGGATTCTTCAAACAAGAACTATCTGTATAAAATCCTTTCATACAATAGGAACGTAGAGCCTTCTCAAATTTCTTGTTTTTATTCTTTGCACCAGAGGCTCCATCAGAAGGTTTCTGATTCTCCTTCCCTTTTTTCTTCCCTTCTGCTTACACATTTCTAGAGTCTCCAGCTAACAAGACTAGATTCTTGGAGGCATTGATAAACCCTCCCATCTGAATCAATTTGTCTTTCTCCTAGATCAATGACTTTGCAAATGCATCTCGAGAAGGAATGTTCCACTTTGGAATGGAAATTAGAGACAAAGATTGATAATTTTGATCCAAGCTTGCTCAAAATTGACAGCATGGGCTTCTCATCCTTCTTTTCTATTCCACTTTGTTTGCATTGAAGTACTAGAGCTTTGTATTTTCAAAATATTTGTGGAATAGTATTGAAACTGTTGGGTTGTAGTGCAATGAGTTCATTCTCCAGAATATGGCCTCTAAGCTCACATTGTTTTCCAAGAAAAGATTCAAGCTTGTCCCATACTTCCTTTGGAATTTTGAGTCCCTCAAGATGAAACAAAAAATCCATCGAGATGTCGATGCACATGAAGTTGAAGAATTCATCTATTAGGTTCATAAACTTGGATTTCTCAACATACTATCAGTGCTCAACTTCTCTTCCCATTATAATCCTATATAGTCCCTTGTTGTGCAATTCCATCTGTATATATGCCTTCCAATCAATGTAATTGAATTGTGTAAGTGTTATATCTCATTTTACCACACTTGGTGGATCATGTTTATGTGGCCTTCCCTGTCCCTATGCAGACTCTTTGGACCCCCCTTTTTTCAATACAACTTTGATGATCCAAAAAATCCATTAAAAAGGTCTTAATTATTGGTATACATAGTTCAACAACTTACAGGTTGCATGTACACGTATCTTGCTCTACTATGAACCGCGTACATCGAGAAATGTGCTCCAAAATAAAATATTTGTATTTTTCCTCATCAAGTAATGAATACCTTGACCATTATCCTTCCATATGCCTGGAAACACTCTGAATCGACCCTTCACTACCTATTGAAGGAATATATATTTAGATATTTGGATGCATTGGAGGAGAATAACTTGTGAGAGAAAAGGAACTATAGTGGATTTGTTCCCCACTTGCATACTTGAGTGTACATCCCTTTATCCTTTGAGGAGCCATTGATTCTTTTCCAAATCTTGCCATTATCTTGTGGTATTGACATTGATATGGATGATTGAAGTGGTGGAGGACTTGGTTTCTTGATTTCGACAAGGTGCTTACTGAGATTGTCACTTATATCTCTGTTTATATTTAATAGAAATACCCATTTCTTATCCATTATATGTGTAACTATCAATATTTTTATCCATGGATGTAGTTTCTTTTATTATATATTGGATTTATGTTTAGAAAGAGTAGGTTCTATCACTAAAAATCTATCATGCGTGTATGTTTCGTTGTTGTTGAGGATGAAATGTACGTGCAAGTGTGGTTGAAAGCTCGACTAGAACGTTTGGAACAAGGTAAACTTCTCATCCCTTAGTGTTAGACTTGGTTATACCTTTATCATATTTGAAGTGGATTGATTTCTGGTGTCATACTGTCTATTGTGGTCCACTCCAATCCATAGGAATTTTTTTGCGACCCTCAGAATTGGTGACTCCACTAGGGAATTTCCTTTTTGTTGGGGTTTGGGTGCATGATGTGATTGATTTTCTCTCTGCTTCTATGTGTTTATGTGTCATGTTCAAGAGTGTGTTACCCCATTGGTATTCCTTTGAAGTATTATGAGTCTTAGCTTTCCTTTTTACCACATTTCTCTTGCTGTACAAGGGTCATAGAGGTATCATTCATGTATACATGCAAGCTGTAGTACTTACAGTCGCGTATACACATGGGTTTCGGTCGATAGTCATGTATATCTATCTTGGCGAGTGAGATATTGATGTTTGAGAGATGTTGGGTGGGTTATGAGTGTTGTTGAGACTTCTTGGGTTATTGTCATGCTTTTTTACTTCTTCTGTACTGAGCAGAGACTTCTTTTTATTTTCTTTTATTTAAAAGTTGTTCTTGTCATTCTTCTCCTTTTTGTTCTAGTATTAGTGCATTAGACCTCCTGGTATCATTGTCTTTCTTGGGATGTGTCTAATACTTACTGGAGGGTCTGGGAGTTATAGATTCTTTTTGTTGCATTTTCATATCATTCATAATCAAAATACAAAAATATTCATTTTGGCATGTGTTTGAATTATGCATTTGCATGGAAATTGTACTTGCATTACATTTTCTTAGATAAAATGGTTTTCAAGCCTTCATATAGGAAATATTACATTGGCTTTTGAAGATAAATTTATGCATTTCATGTAGTGGCATACCCATTTTTTGTATTCAAAGACAAATTTCACTTGACATCGTTTGTTAGGTGTGAATATTTATTTCACTGTTGAGTCATAATATCGCTAGTTGTTCATTCATTACCCTTGAATAATCACAACCCTTAAAATTAACACTTAACTTAAAATTGATTACTGATTTTTATTTGATAGAGGTGCACCAACAATCTTAGGTTGTAGAGTCTTGGAATAGGGTGTCGTGAGTAAATTTTTCCAAGACTATGAAACAAAGCAATTAGGTCTCTGTCCAAGCGAGAAGAGACATTATTGATATAATTAGTGTTCTCAGGAGGCTCCTCTGACACAAGATTTAAGCACTAGGATGTGTACACGTTTGTGGTGTGGATAACCCCTTGCCACTCTCACTGCAACACCGGAGATACTTCAAAAATCTTATTCGTATCTAGGGTATTTTTAGGTACCTTTGGTTATTTTGAGCTTCATGTTTGTTACCCTTCCCATATAGTAGATCTCACCTATGATTTTATTCCTGACCATTGGTTATATTGGGGTGACCTTAGTTTCCTTAACTAGGTATTGTAGTGGCTACTTGCATAGGTTATTTTGTGATTGTCCTGGCTAGGTTGGGGTCGCACAGTACAATCGTTATATGCATTGAAGCTGAGGACCACTATAATTGGTTACACACCTCCTCTTGTAGTGTATGGGAGTCTCATGCCTCTCCTAGGAGAGACATACCTGCTGCATTAAAAGCTCATTTATCGTCCCTTTTGGCTTATTTGCATCTGACTTAATTTTCTTACGGGTGTCCTCTTTATGCACTAGCTTTCTCTAGGGATCCTAATTAGTTGAGTATTGTTATTTTTGTGGATTTGTCGTGGATCAAGTTCTGGAACTCCCTTGGTCTCTACGTTTAGTAGGGCCTTCACCTTATGGATCTCCTCCTTCTCCTTGGAAGAGGACTACACATTTTAGGTGAACTTTTACACACTGTTGTTCACAGACCATTCTCATCACCAGTACTACATATGAGAACATGGAGATCCCTTATTCTCCATTTTATGGAATGGAGAATGCGACCATTGTGAGACCTGGGACTACAATTGACATTGACACTCATAGGGATAGTACTCCCTACAATTCACGACCCCAACTGTCCAATTTTGTAGCTGCTTATCAGAGATCTTCCTTGAGAAGGTCGAGTAGTGAGACTCATCATGGTCTCTCTAGAAAAAGTCCCTTTAGGTTTGGCATTCCAAACCTTACAAATAATTTTTTCATCATCTGTCATTGATCCTGGTATAGATCTTAGTGTTGTGACCGGGGGCACTGCGATCCATTTCCATGTTGGTAGGTTTGGTAGTGTTCATATTTTACCTTTCTCTCCATTTGTGGGAGGCATTTCATACCCTTTATCTCAGAATAAAACCGATTCTCACTCTCATGGAGGTGACCCTAGACATGTGAACCTTGGAGGCACAACTTACATTCCATCCTATGCTCCATCATTCGCCTCACTTATTGTGTCAAATGTATTTCTTATGACACATCCTCCTCATAACCTTCATGGTCCTTCGGGATGAGGTGCTTCCTTTAACCATGTTGTTCCCTCGCTAGTCAGTGTTGTTGTGTCGGGAGGTTATGTTCCTCCTTATGTATCTAGGGGTCATCTTTTTTATCAACCCTATAATTATGGTAATGTAACACCTAATTCTCAAGGTAAAACAAACTATAATATTCCCATGCATAATTTTATGAGTCATGCATGAGGGAGTTACTATCCAGCTGAACAAGGCCATGGTATTTACTCTCATCAACCTTAAATGAACCAACATTTTCGTGGAGCATGGAACCAGATGACACAACCTAGGATCCCTTTCTTGGCTACGTTTAATTTTCCTGACCTTTCGAAGTTGACCAAAGATCTAGTATCTCACGATCCAATGTGTTTTGTTGTCCCCACGAAGCTTCTTGTAGACATTCAAAAGTTTTAAGGTAAGAGTGGCGGTGACCCTAGAGATCATGTGACTACTTTCCACCTATAGTTCTCTTTGAACTCATTGAACCATGACTGTGTTTTCCTACAAGTGTTTCAATGCACCATTAAGGTTCCTTCCTTGAAATGGTATATATATTTTCCCCGGGGAACATATCAGACTTTTAATTACCTATCCATGACCTTTACTAACCAATTTTAACTACTGGTACGTTATAATGCTAGTACGGAGCTCTTGTCAAAATTTTGATACGACAAAGGCACACACATCTCTTACCATATTCAAGAGTGGCATAGAAGAAAGAGGTTGGTTAAGGCCAACATCCCACCTTAGCTTTTGTTGGAATGGTTCCTCAAATATTTATTTCCTTATATTGCGAAGGATGTTTTGACATTCGAAGTTATGAATGAGGAGTAGGCTATCTTCTGAGATCATCAGTTAGACCTGATTTATGCTCTGTCTAGGATCCTTTATGAGATTATCCCTACTGCACCACATTCAAACTTTGAACCTAAGTTTAAACCTAGGCCACACGACAATGGTATTGTTGGCTCCACGAGGACAAAGGTCATGGACCAGGTTGCAAATCGAATGCAAATTTTTTCTATTAATCAACATGTGACTACAAAAGCTATTCCTTCATCCAATCCCACCCAATACGTGGATGTGCTCTCATTACATTCGTTGGACCAGAAGGGTAACCAACAACCTCGACAAACTAGAAAGAAGGGAAGAAACAATAAAAGGGGTGGGAATAGGAAGGAGAACCCAAATGAGGAGAAGAAAGAAAATGATGCTCGGGGGGACATTAATCCTAAACAAAAGGTTAAATTCCCTTGAAATCTTTATAGGGGATACCATCTCACATACTTGTGCCCATGCATTGATGAGGCCTTGAAGTTCATCGCACATATCCCAATTGTGTTTCCTGATCCTTGATCTCATTATCAAAATGTGGCTTCGAGGAATGTGGGCGCTGAAAAATATTCTGGTGAGAATCAAAACCAACCAAATGTAGAAGGAGCCCATGGTGGTATCAACATGATGTCTACCACTAATGTTGTGACTCGCAAAAAAAAATTACAATTTGTCATAACCCCACTTGGGTAAAGAACCTACAACTCCTAATAAATATTTTCATATATACAAGGCTGAAGATATACCTCGTATACCTAATGGAGTCCTAAAGAGCACGAGGGACAATCCTAATGCTCGAGCCACCAAACATTATTCTATTGTCGAGGACTTGGGTAATACTCCATGTGCAATTTCATCTCTTGAAGTCCTTCAGACTTGTCCTATGTAGAGGAGAGAATTATTGACTTCCCTCAGGATGGCTGATTCCAATCCTTCCACTACAATTAGATTTGAAACCCATGAGATCCATCCTCTCTTTCCTTACCATGTGGATTTCTTTGTCCATGTGGAGTGTATGAATAACATGATCAAACTTAGAGTGGTTGATGAAGGAAATGCGGCCTCTATGATGTATATAGCTTGTTGGAAAGGCCTTTCCTCACTCACATTGTCGAAATCCATGACCATGTTTACTGCATTCAATGGACTTTATTTTTGGTCGCATGGCATTATTCCCTCTCTCCAAGTCCAGCTGGGAGGGAATACCATGTCAATCAAGGTTTGGGTGGTTGATGCACACCTTGACTACAATCGTTTACTAGGCCGAAATTGGATCTATGCTATGAAGGAAATCATGTCTTCTGTTTTCTATGTCATTTGCTTCCCTTTTGAAGATCAGATTGTCACGATTGACTAAATGTCATTTGGTAGTTCCAGTTTTATTGCATCATCTGGATCTACCAAGCCATCCATTGACAATTATCAACAAACAAATGAGAATGTTGGTGTTGAAATGTATCCATCATTTATGGGATCCTTTAATATTGTAGCACCAATCCTAGCTATTGGTTCCACTCTTGGTAGTGATTTGTCACCATTGAATTCGGTCCCATTTCTCAGTGTGTATTTGGAAGAATCATGGTGTTATCTCCCAAATAAATTAGTCTTCAATAGGTCAAATTCAGAAAATTAATTTTATGCATAGTGAAGAAGATTTCAAGGCACATTATGAAATATTTTTGTATGTTTAACAAAGTCGGAACTCCTTGTGCTCTGTTTTTCCATAAAAATCAAAGTTCAGCTTTCGGTGTCTTAGGCAAGATTTTCAACAGTTCATTAGCCATTGAAAATCCCAGCTTTTGGCAACTAAAAATTTGGACGTAGGACTACATTAACCATCGAAAGCTCATTGACTCCATTTTTAATAAACTTTTGAAAAGCAGCTTTCGATGGTGTAGGCGAAATTTTAAACAGTTCATTAGCCACCGAAAATCTCAGCTTTGGGCAGGTAAAAAACTGGATCCAAGATTACCTTAACCACCGAAAGATCCAAAAGAAGAAAATGGTTAGTACATCCGTCAAAATCAACCACCATCAGCATGAGGAGTGTGACTATCGAGCACTTAACTGCCGAAAAGACTGGGACTACGAAAAATCACGAGCTGGTAAAGAAGAAGTCATTATTAAACTGAAGTGACTAATAAAATACGCAAACCCTAGCTACCCTCCACCTATCCCATGGCTACAGTTGAACCACCACAAAGCATTAAGTTCCAGTTAAATTGATCACTACACTGGACATCTCACGGATCTCATCATAACTTACTGTCCCCTTGATCAAGTACCAATCAATGATCAGTCCCCTCAAGATCAGCACCATCTCCTCAATTTGTTCCACATTTCCTGCATGTATTTTCACTGATCCAAGCCCTCTCTGGATCCAGCATTGTATTATCCTTCCCTAGGGTTTGAATTTCAACTTTACATGCGCATAAGAACATTCAAGAAGATGAAGAGAGGAGGAGGACCCGCTCAAAAAACTTAAAATATAGGTTTATCCGGATAATCATTGTTTCAAAACGGTCTCTAAGCCACCAAAAGTGGACTTTCGACAGCTAAGACCGAAATTTCAGGGCGCTCCAAGCCACCGAAATTGGCGTTTTCCTCTCAAAAGGCATCATTTTACAACGGTGATTCTGAGTAAGTGGAGAGTCATTTTTCAAAAATCTCGAATTTTTTTGTTACTAGCATGTCATAAAACAATAAACTCTCTCATTTTTCCTACCGGTGTTTCATATTGGGAGAATAGAGTCCATCTCCAAGACCTAATTTTCGGATCTCAGAATTTCTTTGTTTGACACATGTTTTTGAAATACAAATATCGAGAAAATGAAAACGAATTTTAAAAAACTGAGGGAGTTTTTTTCTCAAGACAAATCAATATACAAAAAACTCTTTTTGTTTATACACAAGTGTCACAAATTTGGAGAAACAAATCCATCTTTGAGCCCCAATATTTCAGCAGTTTGGCCAAATTTTTGGGGCAAAAGATGACCTGTCAGTCCTCCAGGTGGCATTTTCGACCTCATCTATCAATACATGAATATTTGCTGCAGATGTTGAAGAGTTCAAAAATCAGACTAGATCCCCAAAAACCCAATCCGCTGCTGAGGCAGGTGTATGAGCTAGAAGTCTTGGAGAGGGAAATCAAAAGAAATAATGCAAGATTAACCAAGAAAAATATTGAATTGCATAATTCTCTTCTAGAAATGAGAGGGATGTATATTCTGTAGCAAAAAAAGAATCTGATATTAATGAAGGACAACTCTAGGATCTACAGGATTATCAGACTATAAAGGTTGCAAAAGAAAAACTCAAACCCTGGCTCTCAAGACCACCTTGTGCTGGAAACCCTAGTAGAGGCTGCAATAAGCCTTCAGGATCCGGAGGCAACCCATGATGTTGTTGTTATTCCAAAACCTATACAGGTTGAAGAAATACCAGAATGATAGAAGTAAAGTTGTGCAAGGAGGATTAAATGACTAATTAAAATTTTGCAGAAACAGAGATTTCAGTGGCTTAGGAGAACACAACAACTGTTCATTAGCCACCAAAAGCGGAGCTTTCAACAACTTACTGACCCAGAATTTTGTTTCCTTGAACACCGAAAGCACAGAATAATGCTGAAATACATGTTTTCACATAGAACATATTTTAATTGATCCAAACACCTCAGAGATGAGTTATGAAGATGAATATTAATTAAAGGCACCAGTAAATTGGGTCTGTTCCAGTTTTGAAGGTTCCAGTGAGGTGAAAAGGGTCACAAACCCTACCTACTTTTGAAAAACCATGACTTATCTATCAGATAACAGGGCCCAGTTCTACTTTAGTGATCACTACAGTTATTAAATAGTTCAAGGAGTGAACAAGTATCAGAGTTAGATAGACTAGCACTTAAGTTAGGGTTTTTGACCTATTTTTTGCAAAAAAAGTTATGTTATCTATTTTTAGTAAATCAGATCCAATTTTTTAGGATATGAAATGAATTTTGTAAAGGCTATAAATCCTGGGACTAATGTTGAAGTAGGGGTTTGACTTCGGAGATTTTTAGACCCTTATTGTTATCAAGCTTCTCATGTTATTCATCATTTAATATAAGCTCTTTTGCCATTATATGTTCAGGTTCCATCTCTTTTCTGTTCTGTACTTGTGCTTGAATGTCTTATTCAGGTTTATTCTTTTTATCTAATACCAGATAGCTATCATCCTATCTATGTGTTGATGAGTTGAATTGAAAGTATTTTTCCTTGTTATGATTAGCCATTCAAATGTGATTTCTTTATATAAGAATCTACCAGCATAGTAAGTTCTATGATTTATTCACCTTATTATCAACCCTCTAAACATTGGTGGTTATAAGCCTTATCTTTTGATTGAGTTTTATGCATGCCTTGAGTGTGTGAGGTCCTTTAGGTCATCTGACCTGATCCATTTAGAAAAACCATTAAAAACATTTAAGTTACCATGCATCCTTGAGCTACAACCTAGAGGAGTTTCCTGGAGAGCTAACACATGGACTCTCCCTTCTCTGAGAACTTTGGATGAGGACCCTAGACCTACCAATATGGAGATGTCATTGTGTGTAGTGGAGGTTGTTTATTAATTTTTTCTTGATCTCATTGTAGACCTTGTTCCTTTCTCTTTGCGGATGGAAGAGGAGCATCTCTTTGCACTGAATTTTTGGGTTGTTGTGTCGTCATGCTCGCATTATTACCTCAATGATGCTTTTCCTTCAGACGAAGCAATTCTCAAGGCCATGAATGGTCTGGAGAAGCCTTGGAAGGAGTTGCAGCATCGCTCTTACTTCCTCCTGTAGCTTGAATGGATCAAGTGTTATGACTTTAGGTCGACCCTTATCGAGAATGTTGGTTGTCGCATGGTCCCATTAGGCACTCATGGTGTATATGACGAAGGGAACATGCAGAACTTATCACCTACGATTCCTATCAAAATTTCTCAGTTTCCTTGGAATATTGAGAATGTTTATATTGGTGGAGATTGTTGTCCTGATGAAATTAAGGCATACACTAAATTTTTAAAATAATTGTATGATGTTTTTGCTTGGTCATATGATGAGATGCCAGGAATAGACCCTCGTAGTTTTGAGGATGAGATTAAAATTTATCATAATTCTAATCCTGTTTGACAACGTTTACGCATGATGAACCCCCATAATGTGCCTTCCATTAAGGCTAATATATAAAAGTCAATAAAAGTTTAATTTATCTACCTGGTTCCCTTGACTGAATGGGTATCCAATCTTGTTCTGGTATATAAGAAGCAAGGAACTATCTGTGTGCGCTAACTTTAGAGACCTCAATAAGGCCTATTTGAAAGATAATTTTCCAACACCATTCATAGATTAGATTTTGGATGAGTGTACGAGGAGCGAAGTATTCTCGTTTATGGACGATTTTCAGGGTATAACGAAATATAAATTAAAATCGAGGATCAACATAAGACTAATTTTGTTTTTCCTTATGGTACGATTGAATACCAAAAGATGTCTTCAGGCCTTAAAAATGTCGGAGCTACATTTCATTATTATTGAATTCTATCTAGATGACTTAGTTTCTCTCTCTCATTTGAGAGTGGATCATATAGACCATTTTCATTTGGATTTCTAAATATGTCGTCGTTATCAAATTCTGTCAAACCCTCAAACGTACATATTTTATGTGAGTGTGGGTCAGTTATTAAGGTTTATTATTTCTAAGGAGGGGATTAGGGTTGATCCTGTGAAGGTTGAGGAAATACTTCGGTTTTGACCCCCGTGCATGATTATACATATTCAAAGTCTCCAAGGGATGGTTAACTTCTTGCGTATATTTGTTGTCAATTTCACCAATTTGACCAAGGGTTTTATGCACCTTTTGAAAAAGGATAATCCATTCATATGGGATGAGTGAGCAAGAATCCTTCGATGCACTTAAGAAATCCTTGGCATCGAACCTTGTGCTTATTCCACCTAACTACAACCATGATTTTCTATTATACATGGTCGCGTCTCGAAAGATGATTTGGATGGTCTGGTTCAAGAGGACAATGAGCTGCAAGAGAACGTTATCTACTATCTTAGCTAGAATCTCATTGATTCTAAAATTTGATATAGTCACATCAATAAGCTATCCTTCATGGTTGTTCATGCACTACAATGGTTGAGACATTGTATACTGCTTCTCCATACTATGGTCGTAGCTCATATCAATCATTTTTAATTTATATTGACTAGACGAATGATAGGGGGAAAGTACATTAAATGGATTGTTATTTTGCAAGAATTTGATCTCAAGTTTGTTTTAGCAAAGTCAAAGATTTTTTTCTTTTTGCAGAGATCATGTCGGATCTCCCTAGTTTGGATGAAGCAAAAATTCATGAATATTCCTTTGTGGATGATAATATATTCCTTAGTTTAGTCGCAGACCATTGGTATGGTGATATCATCATATACCTACAGACTTTGAAGGTTCATCCTCACCTATCACAATATGAACGTCGACGTTTACAACATAATGATAACAAATAACTTATTATCAGTGACACATTGTCTCGACGTGGGGTGGATTCCATTTTGCATCAATGATTGACTCATGATGAGGCTCAAATTGTGCAAAATGATTTCCATGGTGGGGCATGTGGTGGCCATTTATGTAGGATTGATACAACTCAAAACATCCTTAGAGCGGGTTATTACTGGTTTTCTATCTTTAAATATTGTATTAATGCAGTCAAGAGATGCCACCCTTGCCAATTATTTGCACAGAATGTGTGTTCTCATCCATCCTCGTTACATCCTATTATCATTGCTGATCCCTTCACCAAGTGAGGGGTAGATTTTATGGATTGCAACTCAACTTCGGTTGGGTAGCACCATCACATAATAGTGGCCGTGGATTATTTCATGAAATGGGAAGAGGATATTCCTACTATTAAATATGATGGTGATATGACTTCTCATTTTGGATTCAATCGTATCATCACTTGGTTTTGTATCCTGAAAGAGCTTGTCACTGACTATGGGAGGCACTTTCAAAATAAGATGATGGATGAATTATCTTCGAAAATGGGATATAAGCAAGAGTTCTCTTCTTATTATCCTCAAGATAATGGACAGGGTGAAGCTATGAACAAATCCCTTAAGTCCATTCTTCAAATAACCTTTAGAAAAAACAACACCAACTGGCACATTATGCTTTACCCTGATTTGTGGGATTACCAAAACATAATTAAGACTGCCACTAGGTTTTCTCCATATCAAATAGTACATGTGGCAGACTTGGTTTTACCTGTTGAATTCAAAATTACCTCGTTGAAACTATCCATAGAGCTCTTACCAGATACTTTTAAATTGGAATAATGTTTTGTCCACTTAAATCACCTTGATGAGTAGGGTTGAGATGTCGTAGTGGCTCTTGATATCAATAAGCATCGTGTGAAGGATCAATACAATAAGTATGTCCGTCCCCATATATTTAGTGAAGGTGACTTGATCCTCATGTATGACCAAGCTAGTGAACTGTTTGGGGGGGGTAATTTCAACCCCATGTGGCATGGGACTTACATAGTAAAATGTGTCTTGGAGAAGGGAGCCTATCAGCTAGAAGATTATGAAGGGAAATCTTTGGGGGAGCTAAGAAATGGGCTCTATCTCAAAAAATACTATGCATAATTCTCAGGTTAGGATGATATCTTGTATATCATTATACAGTTGCATAGTTTACTTTCAGTCCCCTTATAATGATTTGGTTTGTTGACATGCTTCCCCTTGTTGTGACAGATGTCGATAGAATCTTCGGTATACGTTGATGGTACCATCCACCATACCCAGAACTTAGCTCCATATGCTTGGGTCATTTATATGCCTGAGGTTCAGGTGGTGTATTCAAAAGGTGTGTGTCTCCATCCATCATCAAACAATATTTATGAATATAGTGTCCTGATTGAGTTACTATGTGATTCCATCTCCAATGGTGTTTGATCTCTTGAAGTCCATCTTGACTCACATCTGGTTGGGTCATAGTTAAATGGTGTGTACTGTATCATGGATATAACTTTATTGTGAAGGTTCTTATGGGTAATATTGTTAGAATGACAATTTGACTACATAGCATACATTCATATCCCTAGACTTTACAATCATGTTGTCGCATATTGTGCAAATTAGTATTTAGACTGGAATTTTTTACATCAATAATGAAGAACATGCATTCCATTCACATTTAAATAGACATATAAATACATCAAGTCAATTACTATAATTTTTTTTATTTCTGAATATAGTTCAAAATGATGTCACAGTACAAAATATCATGATACAAAATTGGGGCTTTAAGCCATCAAAAAGCTATACGGTCAATATAAAAAGTCTATCTAGGAATGTACGCTTGCGGGCCTGGGTGATGATCATGGTAACAAACAAATGCATTGGCCAACTATTGGAATAGTCTAACCCATAGATGGGGTTCTCCTACTATGTTTCTCAGCATAGAATCAGGTAAGTCTTTGACTTGCACCACGGGTACCATGTGTGTCATTCTGGTGAAGTTGTCATGTATGTTTTGGAGTGTCTTCTCCACATCTGCACTGATCATGTCATCCCATTGTCCGCTCCAATGATGTCAAGGGAAACCATTTGCAAGTCTCAGAACCACATATACATATACATGATCAATGTCAGTAATTGATACCACCAAAACCATGTTTTTTATTCCATTATATCAAAAATACAAAAAAATCAAATAATTCAAAATACATTCGGGATTTTTACCTATGTCACTATATGCGACAATCAGTGGTAGTGGCATGTTTGGGTCTCTGCGGAAATCGATCCCTGCATAGGTATACTCTTCCACGGCCATGATCTTTCACCTCTGCTAGTGGTAGAATTCTGCTGGGAAAGGACTCGATGTATGGCCTCGCCGTAACCATCGCATCACCTTTGCCCAATGCGTTTCAGCTAGATCTCGTAAACTATGTGGAGGATCCTCAACTCCTGGGATAAGGCCTGGTACCCACTCGAAAACAAAAGTTCTAAGTATATTAGAGAACTCAAAGTTCTTTATCCTGCTTATCTTGCAGTCTGCCAGCTATTGTTTCATAGCGTTCAACAGTGATGTGCTCCAATCATACACAATAGATCTCATACACTCTATTGAATAAAACATGAGATTCCTATAGGCTTGATGGAGTGATGCAACCCATTCTATTCTCACTAGTACAAGAGCTATCACCTTGAGACTCAGGATCTGGTTGGAGTTCACCAAAACCTGGATTTTGATCTTCTCAGTATATGGAAGGAAATAAAAATATATATAATCCTCAATGGGGAGCCCTTGTCTCACCCCACACGCCTGCAATTTTGCTACCTCACCTTTCCAGGATAGTCCAATAATGAAGTAGATATATTTCACTTCTAGTCTCAGGGGCATCCCATCTAGCAGAAAATCCTATGTGTCTGGGTTCTAGTAGTAAACAAACATATGAAGAAGTCTTGGTTGGGCCCTCAAACCCCCAAGATTCCAAAACATGTATAATATACATATTTTTAGAGCTTATTGAGCATTTATGTCTCGGAGGACTTCCCTATCCACATCCTCATGCTCATGTTCCCTCCATTCCAATACCATCCTGTCAAAAAACATTGAATTTTGATGAGTTTTTTCCATTAAATTGGTTATACGCGGCTCTGTATGTGAATTTTATTGGTACCAGTATCATATGTATGTGAGATGTCTATTATTTTCTCATGTACATTAGGACCTATACACGACTCGATAGCCTGTGACCCGCATGGGCCGGGATACCCATTTATGGTTTCCCCAAACTAAAAAATACACCATGGAAAATAAAAATAAATGAATGGAATTGATGAGGAATGGGAGTAGGATTTGCGTGGTCCTGACGAATTGTGATTCATTGTTCCTAGATCCCAGAATTGATGATTTAATTTTGGGGTCGAAATGGCTCCAAATGCACTTTTGGTGGTAAAAATAAAATGGTATGGTAAAAATGTAATTTTTTACTATTTAACATATTTATTTTGAATTTTTTACCCACTTAGCCTATAGTTTGAACCCTTATTAACCTTTTTGAGTTGTTTTATCCCAATATTTTGGTGTAGGGATTCATTTTGGGTGCATTTTTGTCGAGGTCTTGACCCATTCATGTATATAACAGGTATAACTTCGAACTGACATATAGGATACAGTCACTTTTCTGCAAGGATCATGCATTATCTTATGACCATGCTGCCTTAACTATAGGCACAAACCCACTTTGTGATGTTACAGAACCTTCACACTGCTTTTAGAGGTAACACTATGTAAGTGGTAGAGCCTTCCTATACATGGGTTCTCTAGATAGATCCTTCGTTTCCATTTGGTACCCATGCAAAGAGTCCTCCCTTAGGTCTGGGATTCCCCTATAGTCCCGCCATGTCTTCAATAAATAACCTCAAACTCTTTCTTGAACTTTATGCTGGCCATCTCCCACGGGAAATCCTATTTATATCAAGTTGTAATTGCATTTCATGCATCTGCTTTCCCTATTGAACCTTATGTCGTCTCCCTACTTACGTTTTATGAGCCATATAGCCCGATATTTTCTCAATCATAGCCAAGCAAATCCTTCCATATATCTTTTGGAGCTTTATCATCCCATAAACAAAGGAGACATCCCCCCTAGTGTCCTTATCCTACACTTGCTTCATTGCATTGAGCATATGTATGTTCCACTGGTTGGAATTAGTTTGCTTTCCTGTGACAATCCTTTCCTCCTAGTTCTAAATTATAAGCAATTTTATTCTTTTTCAAGATTTCCAATATGAAAAGACTAAAAAAATTAAAAAAACTTAAAAATATGGACAATAAATGATATTACATTGGTAGTTGTTGTGTTGTGTCTCCTTCAAACAAAGCACTATATATTCCATCCATTGGTTGGGTTATTAGTATGACTTAGGAGCTATACTCATTATTTTGAGTTTCTCCACCGACTGGTTATGCTTACAATCCCTATGGAGCCTTTGTTGATGCCTCTTGTGTCGTAGAGTTGTCCTAGTTTCCATGTTGAGTCTATGCTTCCTATGAGTCTCCATATTCCTTATGCTCTTTTTCGAAGTATTTTTTATCCTGAGTCAACCACTCCTCAATTATCTTGTCTTTGCATGTAGGCCATTCCTGATACAGTTACTAGTTCGTGCACATCTTTTTTGTCTAAGTTCTTCCAAATTATGCAGCATTGATGTGTACCTCGTATTGGTTGATGGGTGACACCTTAATTCCCTCCTTCCAGTGGATTCCATTCCATCGACTTAAGATCATTTATTTTGGAATAGGGTCTAGAGTCCATTGAGTTTATTTAGACTTGCAGTCATCAGTATCAGGTTCTCTCACCATCGACAGTTTTGGGAATATATCAATGTCCCCTGGTCGATGAACTTTCTCAAGCGTTCAACCTCAACACATCTACCACACTTGTTTGATTTCACTTTGTACATTGATTCCCATTATCATTATCGATGGGATATCTCGCCTCTGTTAATAGTATACATCAGTTACCAATAATCAAGTGATGGTCCGTCATGTTTGACCTCGACAGCTTTATTCACATGATGGGACATGTACTAATGGTGATTTGTGTGGAAGACCTCCGAGCTTGGTGGCATTCCATATATGCTACCTACTTGATCGTGCCAGTATTTATGAGATATCAGTTCTTATGACCAGATTCTAGTGTACCATCAGATGTCTTCATTTAGTATGAATATCTTATTTCACTTTATATTGTACATGGATATGACCACATGTGACATATGTCTATTACACCTATTCATGGCCATTGTACTATTAAGTATATGGGGATTTCTACACTTCATATTTTCAATCACATGTTGAGACCTATCGTTGTATTGTACTAACGGGCGGGCGGTTTTTCCACCTCGATCTTCATTACCCCAATTCTGGGATTGTTATAATGTATTTAATCCATCATGTTACCCCTTTGAACTCACACATTATCAGGAATTTGTTATAGTTGATCTCACCACACTTGGTGGATCATGTTTTTATGACCTTCAATGTCCCTATGCAGACTCTTTGGACCTTGATTCACTCAATATAACTTTGATGATACAAAAATCCCCTTTAAAAAGTATTATTTATTGGTATACGCAGGTCACCAAGTTACAGACCGCGTGTACATGCATCTTTCTCCACTATGACCCACGTACATCGAAAAATGTGCTAAAAAATAAAATATTTGGATTTCTCCTCATCAAGTAACGAATAAATAGACTATTAGCCTTCCATATTCCTGGAAATGTTCTGAATCGACCCTTCACTTCCTATTAAAGAGATATATATTGAGCTACTTGGATGAATTAGAGGAGGAGAACTTGTGATAGTAAAGGAACTATAGTGGATTTGTGCCCCATTCTTGCATACTTGAGTTTGCATCCATTTATTCTTTTAGAATCCATTGATGCTCTTCCCAAGATTTCCATTGTCTTGTGATATTTCCATTGATATGCAGTATTGAAGTGGTGGAGGCCCAAGTGGAGGAATCGGTTTCTCGATTTCGACAAGGTGCCGATAGAGTTTGTCACTTATATCTATGTTTATATTTAATCGAAATACTCATTTCTCTTCCATTATATGTGTAGCTATGAGTATTTTTATCCATCGATTTATTTGATTTGATTATATATTGGATTTATGTATGCTAGAGTAGGTTCTAACACTTAATATCTATCATGCTTATATGTTTTGTTATTGTTCAGATTGAAATTTAGGTACAAGTGTGGTTGAAAGCTCAACGAGGATCTACTACGAACGTCGAAAACAAGGTACGCTTCTCATCCCTTACTGTTAGACCTGTTTATCTCTTTATCATATTGGACGGTGGATTGATTTCTAGTGTCATAATGCATGTTCTGGTCCACCCCAAGCCATAGGAATATTTCTCCATAACAGTAAGGATTATGGGTGTAAAAGCAGAAGAATTTTCCATTTAGTTGTATGTTGATCAGTCAGATATTTCAAAAGCTACGTAGGTACCTACAAAAAATCACTAGAAAACAAACCAATTCGCAATTATATGTCAGTTCAAGCATTTCCACCTCGACATGTGCACTTCCTTAGAGTCTGTCACACGTGGATAGACTTCTCCACACATAATATAGAGGGAGCAATGTTGTGATTCTAGGAATTATGTGGAAACTCAGTTGCTTCTGGTGCACAATGGAGGTTTCTGAGGTATGAGTTTTGTCCTGAACAAGGCTCTGATACCATTTTAAATTTTAGAAGAGTATATCTACACGATATGATGAGAGATATTCGAAAGGAATTATGCAGTGAATAATAAAGATTAATGTACACTGAGCAAAGAATTCATGACACAAATCTCAGATTAATCGGACAAGAATTGCTTAGATAACCACAACATTAATCTTCATTCATTGATAAATAATACAATGGTGTTCAAATGAATAGAATTCGAATACTATGGATCATTAGAGGAAATTTGGGGTCTAAAATGGGCCTTATAAGAAAACATGCCAAAATAAGTTTTTGTGAGTTGGAATTCAAGAACCAATAGAATTTCAATAAAATAAGTCAACCATAATGGTTGAATTGGCATATTTGTCATTAAAAAAAACTACTTTTTTTGTTCGTATTTTCGACATATCTCATTGTGTTTTTACTCAAATTTAGATCGGGAGAGCTCGTTGGATGCGGAATTTGATTCCGCATCCAACGAGTACCCACACTGCATACTTTTGACGGACCCCGCTACCCCAAAAACAAGAAATACCTGAAAAAACGTGATGATGATGTCATCATCACATTTTTTCTACGTGATGATGAAAAAACGTGATGATGACGTAACAAATACCATATGATGCGGGTTGTGCATAAAGGTTCCGTATTTTTCTATAATAGCCCAACTTGTATGGACAACATGCATATCCCTCACGTCTAGATGTATATTCCACTATTTATTATGTTGTTGATATCACATTTTATAAAGTGTAGTTATCCAAAGTACTAAGGTATGTGTTTGCAATGAAGCCAAACTGTAAGTGGTTAGTTCCAATATCGAAGTGTCGGTGCCATTGTTTGTGTTTTGGTAATGGTGGGCAAGAAATAACCTCTTACTTTAATCACACTTGTTAATTGTTCTTAATGAAATAGCTCGTTTAAATCCACTATACACTATTAATATCAACATGTATTATAAGTATATACAACCTATGTGTAAGTATTTATACAATCTATTGTCAAGAGATGATGCTTCAATGTCACTTATTGATATTGACGTAAAGGCCATAAAAATATAGTAAATAAAAGTGCTAAAGATGCAAAATTGGAAGTCGAAATATGTTTCCAAGTAGCAATCAATTCCTTTTTATGAAACCATTAGGACTTGGTTGGGCTTAGAGATAAGAACCCAAAAAAAAAATAGCCGAATCATAAATTTATAAATTTATTTTATTATTATTATTATTTAAAAAAATTGGACCTATTAAGCTATAAAATTGATAATGTAGTTGAAGATTGTTACATGTAAAAGATGCTATTTTGAAATGAACTCAACTTATCTTCATGTTCTTCAATCGTCACATTTATAGAGTCATCAAAGGAAGAGGCATCCATGAAATAAATGTGAGATAAGAAAAGAAGGATGGAGTATTTAGACTAACCCACAAAACTATTGCTTAACCAAATAAGGAAAAGGCAAAGAATTGAGTAGGGAAATTTTTGAGTGTATGTAATTACATCATGAACAAACAACAACAACAACAACAAAAATGTGCAATAAATCAATTCTAGCCTTGTCAATGAAAAGTGACTGTTAATATTAGTGAAAAAGGTAAAGAACACGAGAAATAACCATAGTATTTGTTAAGGTTTGATAAGAACTAATGACCTTATTTTCATATTGTGATGACAGCGTTGTTTAACATAGTGAAAGTAATGACAAGTAGGGACTATAATGTTAGTGTCCACAATTCAGTAAGGGGCTTCATCTTGTGTAGTTAAAGGAAGATAGATAAGAAGAACTAGTTGTTAAGTGTAACTTAGATACTAAAAGTAATCAAGTAGATTGAGTTAGTGGATTAACATATAGATATGAAGAAAGGAAATGAGTATATCAAGGTAAGGGATAGTTAACGAAATAGTATCAAACAAATGACAACAATGTAATTATTACAAGATAAATGAAAATGCAGTAGAATAGATGTAGATATTTTTGTGGTAGGGATGAGATTGCATGAACAATTATATATATGTGTGTATATGTGTTTGTGTGAAGAAAGAGACAAATTAAATAGGATATAATCAATATAGGAAAGTGAAAGTATAATAACTGTAAATATGGTGAAAGTGAATATAATGGTATAAATAAGTTTGAAGACACACACAAATATATAAATAAATATGTGTGTGTGAGAGAGAGAGAGAAAGAGAGAGAGATTAAATAACACGTGGATTAAGTTAAGTATGAAAAGTGAATAATAAGTACAAGATGACATAGATTCATGAGGATTTATAAAAGGAAAGGAAGGGAAAATAAAGTATAAAATAAGTTAATGAATCAAGGTAATGATTTATTGATTAATGTGACAATATGTTAGGCATGAACTAGGATGGACTTGACTAACCCTAGCATACTAAAACCTGATATAAAATTTCAAGAGATCATTAGATATAAAACTTCATGTTGAATGAACAGTTAATATGGAAGTTAAGTTTGAGTTGAACTTGTAAAAGTTGTTTATGATGTTAATTTTTTTTCTCTCTTTCATATTATTTAGACCACATTCTCAAGGACATATCATTTAAATAAAAAAAATATAAATAAAGAGTGTGTGGGTTCATTATAATAGTAATAATAATAAAATTTTGATATAGATAAATGGTGTTAAAACCTTAATGGTGGATGTGAAGCAACTGAGGTGATGAACAACATTGAACCTTTTCTCCTAGGGTGGGCATGAGCCTAAATATTCTAGGTATGATTTAGTTGAATGAAAATCATCCCAGGTCACTAGTCCCCTAAGCATTTTTTCTAGTAACGTTGATTTCTTGATGTGAAGTGGAATAAGATTATGTATGTTATTGCAATATCTTAGATATTGTGCAAACAGACTTATGTTGAGGATGTGATTTAGGGTTCTTGTTAAAGGGTAGGGAAGCATATTTTTGTGAAGTAGCAACATATGTGTAATCTAGATAAGGTGATAGAGTATTAATAATACTGCAAGATCCAAAATAAATGATATATGGGAGATATCATCTTCTTATGAATCACAAATACCAACAAGAATATAAATTTTCCTTACAAAGTGTACGAATTGTTATGGATAACACTCTGGTAAGGAATAATTAACCTTGATGTGTGTTATCAATGGGGATCATCGAGAAGGTCATACTAGTTAGTAGGATATGATTTAGGATGAAATTTAAGAACATTTATTAGGTGATAATAGAAGTAAAACTGTAAAATAACATCGACAAGTTTGAACAAGTAAAGGTCCATGAGGGACCACCATAACCAATGACTTCTAGTAGCAAGATAACTATATTCTACAAAATAATACATTCTTATAATCATGCATAACAATAAATTTGGGACAAAGTTTCTTGAAGGGTCGGTATATGTAATGCCCCATAGTTTGACTAAACATCTTTTTTTAGATAGACATGCTACATTTTATTTGCTTAGTAACTATTGGAATCGGTTCAACTGAATAAACTATATTTCTAAGATGATGGGCTAGATTATATGATGTTACTATTTTTTATGATGTCGTTTAGGTTATGATGTTACTATGTTTATGCATATACTATGTTGACTATCATAACATTGTCTTTATTTACAATGATAGTTGTATGTTTGTTTTATTTCCCTTAATTAATTGTAATGTGGTATGTGGATATCGATTCCATGGTATGAGCACTAGAACTATTATATGTTTGGTTACCTTTGATATATATTTTTTTTCTATAAGAATGAATGATGACAATGAGGATCAATTGATGATTGAATGGAAATCCTCATTATAATTATGTATTTTGGGCAAAGTACTAATGTGGAGGACAAAGGGGCTATGTAATAGTCGAATACTTGATATGAAGTATGTTATAGTACCTATTTTTTAGAGTACCAATAATATCAATAACAATAAAGTATGAATTGATAAGGGTATAAACCCAGTATCTTGAGAGGGATGGATGTATTTCCCACCCTATGTTTCTTTGATACCCAAAGGTCATGGCAGGGTCATGCTGAGACACACTCGCCATGTTGTTGTGATGGATATAGTTGAATTCCTATTAGGAGAGGGTAGTTCCATTATTCAATTGATGTTATCTCTGTTAGGTCCTTATGTGGTCAAGTTGGTGAAGTTGACATCCAAGTCTATACTAGTAGAGGAAGGATAGGGAGGATGCATACACAAGTTAGGATCAGGGGATGTGTTAGTTAGTACCGTTGAGGGTTGGGTATTCCTTGATACCGAGTTAGTGGTATTAGGTATCCTTTATTGTATTGATTGGTTAAGTTAATAACAACATAAAGTTAAGGTAAGGAAATCTCAATTAGATAATTGTTACAATAACTATTGATGCTAAAGTAATTATGTTATATGTATACTTGTCTGCCTTCCTGGAAGATTATTATTAATAGGTGTGCATATTTAAGGTGATGTTTCTTTATAGTGCATATATGAATTGTGCATACACTAGCACCACATGCACACTTTGCAAATGTACGCTGGTAGTGATATGCGAATAGTTGCCATGTTAAATAATTGTTTAAGTTGTTGTCAATAACTAAGTTAATTATGTACTGATCTAATACGGATAAAGGACATTTAAGTTATTAAGAACATGTAAACATTGTAATAATTAATTGATTAAGTGACGTCCGTTAGAAATTGTCATACGAGAGTTGTTGTAATTAATATAATGGTATTGTTTAATTGTTTGGTAAGATTGTTAATCTATCAAGGGTTATTTTTTTATAAGAAAAAGGGTACTATGTTGGTGTTAGGATACTCTTGTGATAAACAAATGATTAAAAATGTTGTTATTGGCTCACCATCTAGTACTGTTTAATTATTGTTTAATTATCATTATTAATTAATTAATATTATTTAATAAGATTAATATTCTTGTCGTAACGATTATGATATAAACAAAATTTTAAAAAGATTGATTAATAAATTATTAGTAGGTGAGTCGTTTCCATGTCAAAATTAGAAGGAATATTATAATAATGGTCTAAATTAATGGATATGATGGAACATTGTTTAAACTGTTATTTATTTAATTGATATGACTCATGGAATTCAATCAAAAGATAAGTTGTTTGGTCAGATCAGACTTATTTTTGTAAACCATTAATACATATCCTATCCAATTTGAAAAGGTGAACTAGTAAATGTTATTTTATTGCAATGATACTTAATACAAAACAATGACTAGAACTAACAATTATTAAACTAGGTCTTGAATAGATAACCCTTAGGTGACATTTCCTAAAATAATAAATGTGTATAGTCACCATTTAATGCCCAATTAATTTACCATTTATGACATGGAAATAATTGAGGTAGTAAGAGAAGAAATGTAATATTATATTGTAACTTGCAGTAATAAAATAGTATAGGATTAAATGGTTTTCGGGTTTCGAGAAAGTAGGTTGAAGGTGGTGGACTAAGACAGAAGGATAATGCAGGTGGAAAATGGTACCAAGGCAAGATTTTTGGGGATTTGTTGGGGGGTTGGAAATTTGAAGGAGGAAAGTAGACTTTGTGTTGTAACGAAAGGAGGGAGGAAAATATTTAGGAGGGGGTTAACTCAAGCACTTTGAAATTTCTGGAACAAGAGGCATATTGAGGAAAGGAAGGAATATGCTCTCAGGATTATTGGTATGTAGGCTTGGGGTGTAGGAAACCCATTGGTTTCCTAGGGACAACATGATAAGAGATGGTCAATAGGGTGGTTCATCGATTTTGGTTACAAATTCTTTCCCTTGAAGCTGAAGGAAACTACCAGATATGCATCAAACTACGCTATTTACTACAACCATTTCCATTAGGTATTCCACTTTGTTAGATTACTATTTAATTTTCTAATTTGGTTCCATATTTAATTTCTTAAAAGATTAGCTAAAATGAATGGAAATTCTAAGTTTTTATGCATGTTTACATTGTCAGATTGTATTAACTCCTAGATAATGCAAACATAAATATATACATAGGTGCTGTAAAAATATCTATTATCTTTAACAGAATCTAATGGAGTCGTGCTGATGTATTTGTAACTTCGGAATGTATTCACTTGTATATTTCATGTATTGTGCCCCGATGTTTATTCCAGGAAGTATCTGTAATGTAACTGAGTCATGTCATGCCCCGATGTTCCTATCGGAAGGTTCTATAATGTAAACAAGTCATGTCAAGTCATTGTGGGTAACCCTCCTATTGTTTAAGGGTTAAAGTCCCCGCTGTTGCGAGGCACTAGGGTTATTAGACTCTCCTAGAGAAGTCATCCATAGTGAGTCATTGTCAAGTCGGGACTTAGTATAAATAGAGAGTGAACCTCTCTATTTATCACACACTAACTCAAACTCAGTTGTAGTGCATAGCTGAGGAAGAAGAAGTTGTTGGGGTTAGAGAGAAAGAGGTTACTGCTGTCGAGATATCATCTTACTATTTTTGGGGCTTTGATATTAGTGTTGATTCTATCTCTGAGGAAGTTGTAGGGTTTTCTCCTTTATGGTTTCCCCGAGGAAAATCTTTGTTTTCATTGTCTTATGTGTTTGATTGTTCTGCTTGTTATTCTCTCAGTTAAGATCCTAAGTTAATGCTAGCTTAAATGATAAAAATGTAACATGGTATCAGAGCTAACCTGAGAACAAGACACTGTATAGTTGCGGAAAATAGGGCTTCCTAATTTTTGGATCTCTCCCCACATATTTTCAACAAAAAAACGTTGGGCTGACTCTCCTCCCTAGGGCATCTTTCTGTCGAAGCAGAATCTGATTCTGAGCATTTTCAGTTTTTGACCCGACACTTCTGCTGGAAATTAGGGCTTTCCATAGAAGTGGAATTTTTGAGTGACCCTAGGCTTGGATTGATCTCCTCCTCAAAATTGAAGTTTAGAGATCAAGATCAAAGCTTTTGGTTGGACAGAACTCTGGGAAAGTCAAACCCTAATCTACTCATGAACCAATACTACAGAAATTTAGCTCCAGATCTAGATCTAAGATCTTAACCTAGTAAGATCTAAACATTTTGTATTTCCATTTGAGGTTCTCAGTTAAGATGTCTCATCATACCAAGATTGATGAAAAGTTTGAGGGGGATGATAACTTCCGAGCCTAGAAGTATAGGATCTCCCTGGTCCTAGAAGAAAATGAGTTGGACTCCTACATCAATGAGGAGATTCCAATTCCAGAGGGAGATGAGGTTAAGGCCTTACAAAAGAAGAAGTTGGTTATGGCTAAGAGGATTATTGCTAATTCAATCAAGGATCACCTCATACCACAGGTCTCCTCCCTAAAGACACCTGAAGCTATGTTTGATGCCCTAACCAAACTATTTGAAGGAAAGAAAATAAACTCGAAGATGACCTTGAGGAACCAGTTGAAGAATGTGAAGATCCAGAATGAGGAGACCATTCAGTCATACTTCACAAGGGTCTCCCAGATCAAAGAACAACTTGAAGTAGTGGATGAAGAAGTGGAGAATGCATAAATTGTAATGACCACCTTGAATGGTCTCCCTAGGACATGGGACTCATTCATTCAAGGGATCTGTGCCAGAAAGAAGTTAGTCAAGTTCAGTAGACTATGGGAAGAATGCTCTCAAGAAGAAGCTCGGACAACAGCTTGAGAAGAAAATACGGGAAATGAAGCTCAAGCTCTCACAGTACAATCCAAGAAAACTAGAACTAGCCACCATAGAGGTAAGCGCTCTCACCAAAGGAGTAACTTTATAAATCCTAGAGATATGTATAAGTACATTTTCTATACATGTGATGAAAGAGGACACTTTGCTAGAGATTGTCCTAGAAACAAAACTAGCTCTCACAAGAAGAAGGGAAACAAGAGAAGACATCATGCTCATGCTGCAAAGGGTGATGAACCTTCCACAAAGAGAACTAGACAAGATAGTGATGATTCTTCAAGTGATGAAGAATATGTTCTGAGCTCCACTCTCACAGGAACTATCACACATGGTAGGAATGATTGGATTATAGAAAGTGGTGCTTCCAAACATATGATAAGATTCAAGGAATCCTTTGTGAAACTATCTGAATGTGAATCACCTCACAAGGTGAAACTTGGAGATGACTACCAGTATCCAATAAAAGGTAGTGGTGAATCCTCATACAAGCTAGACTCTGGAAATTCTATCAAGATGAAAGATGTATTGTTTGTACCTAGACTAAAGAAGAACCTCCTCTCCATATCTACATTCGATGCAAAAGGAATGAGGGTTGCATTTGTAGATGGTCATGTACTCATGTCACTAGTACAAGTGATCAATTTTGCCACAGCAAAAACGTGGCAATATCCATGGATAAGCATGGATATTGCCACGTCTAAGTGTTTTTTTCCCGTGGCAACTTTTTCGTCGCAATAGCGACGACCCCTAATTTGCCATTGATACAGCGTCAATGTTCTATAACTATTTAGATGTCTAATCCGTTGCTATAGAGACAAGAAGATGTCGCTATAGCGATGGCAAAACCCCAGGTATAGCGACGGGAATGCTATACCTACGACGGTCAGACTTGGAAAAGTTCCACGGCACGCCGTCGCTGTATCCACACCGAGCCATCGATGTATCCACGCTTTGCCGTCGTTGTATCCATGGCTGTGAATTTTTTTTAAAAGTTGCCGTCGCTGTATCCATGGATATAACTGTTTAAAAAAAAAATAGAAATGTATTAAGACCAATTCCATGTGGAAGTACGTCATAATGCCTAGTGAACTTCACAGTAGACCAAATCACATGATTTGGGGATCCATAGTTAATAGTGGCACTGGCCTGCACAACGTCCATCCACTTCACAACTCGTCCAAACACTGTATGCTTATTGTCTAGCCATGGAGTAGCTACAGTCGTGATAAAAAATTGAGAGCCATTTGTATTTGGACCAGCATTTTCCATTGACAATGTAAATGGTCGATCATGTCGTAAACTATAATCAGCAAGAAATCAAAATAAGGTCTTTTATAAATGGCCAGCAACATGGGTAAATGAAATGCAAGAAAGCATTGAAATTCTTCAAAAGTCATTGATAATAAAATTTCAAATTTCAAATCAAATCACAGTCCAGTGGAATGAAATCTTTTTAACAATAGAATTAAAAATTCTAAGCAACACTTAACTGTAGGTAACAAAAATACTACATGTCCAGGTTTAAACAAAATCACTTCCTAGAATGACAAGATGAGCTCAACAAATATTGCTGCAACTCATGACTGCCATCCAAATAACATAACCAATGATTACAAGGTCATCTTTGCAAAACTGAAACCTTACAGTGTGGTCTAAAATAGTGGACGAAGCTTGAAGGCATGTTCAAGAATTTTATTACTGAACTTCAACCAAGAAAAATGCTGGATGAAGCAACCTTGATAGCTTACAAATGTTTTCATAGTCCTTGAGATTGAGAAACAAGTTTATATTGCAAAATGATTTGTTCACACTCTTCCTACACTCTTGAATCCGAGGCGAGACACTGAGTGGTGGACTCTGAAGAATGGGAGATGAAGAGGATGGGACAATACTTAAAGTGGGAGACAAAGTATTTGGTATATTATGAAGACTACCATTTTCACTGACAGTGGCATCACATGCAGGCCCTGTATTATTATCACATGAATTTCACAAACTTCTGGTTGCTGGCATATCATCCTTAATATCCATATCACAAGTAGATAAACTATTATGTGGATGAGATTCAATGTCATCTATAAGTACTTCTTGAGCAATTGCAGCACTTGAATGGATTTTTGAGATAGCCAATTTCATTGGGACCTGCTCAACATCAGAAACTCCAGAGTCAATTACATCTATAACTGTATTCAATGGCTTCACATAACAGCAGGCAAGGAATATACGAACAAAATCCCAAGACATAAAACATGCAAATCTTCCTTCTATGTAAATACCTTGATACTGAACACATTGGATTCCATGTTTCAGGATGATCTGAGACACATAAGACAACAAAGCATGAAATCCACATTTTTCAAATATATTAACGCTGAGTGATATAATGCATAGCAACTCAAGAACTTGAAAAAACAATTGTAAACTTACAGTCACTCATAGACATGCAGATTCTCTTGTGTGTTGCAAAGCGACCATTTGGAGTGATCATACTGCTATTTTATACATGTTTATACATGTTATATTCCATGCTATTTTAAATATTTTTAAATTCACACCTAAACAAGGTATACGAATCATCTTTTGAAGTGTACAAATCATAAGCTTGGCTTTGGAGTACATCTAAAGATGCTGTCCATGACAGGTAACCAACAAAAAATAGTGTATGGAAGTTGCCTGCTTCATTGTCAACCCAGACATATCCATACAAAGTGGCCACCAGAAATTGGCAAGAAATATCCAGTTAAGAGTTACCAACTACCCAGTTAAGAGTACAACACCAAGATACCACTTTGAGTTACCAACGCCTTGTTCACAATTGCTGGTCTCCA